>JAHKKF010537294.1:0-32411 GCA_019740295.1 Labeo calbasu
TTTTTCCTGCCTTGAAACAATCTGCATTGTATGTTCAATTTGTGCTATTAATACTTAAAGCTAAACAAGTTTGTGGATTCATGGAAAGTGCTGTTCATAATTTCTTGCATCACAAAAAAAATGGCAATATACAATCCAAAAATGTCTCTATCAAATGACACGTTCTTACTGTAGTTGCTTGCCTGATGAGTTCCCGCAGCACGTCTTTCAAGGAAAACGATTTCATTGAGTGGAAGAACACTTCCACACTAGGTATTCCTTGCAGATGATAACTCCAGTCAGCCACCGGCCAGCCGTAGTCAAGAACTGGAGCCTCGCTCTCTGTGACCACAGGAAAGTACGTCTCAGAAGAAACTGATGGAGAACTAGACATCTCTTCATCCCTGTCCGCCTCTTCGTTCTCAGCGAGAGGCTTTTTAATGTTGTTTAAGATGTACGCTTTCTCCTCCACTGACAGAAAGTTTGCTTCATTCTCTTTGACCAGCACTTCCTGGTATCCATCAATCCCTCTGTCCAAGAGAGCATCCATAGCCAGTCGTGTGCTCTCATTGTAACTCAGATCCACTGGAGACAACAAAGCGTTTGGGCTTCTTATCTCCTGAACTCTTCTTCTCATTTTTCCCATCAGCTTTGGCATCAAGTAACACTGCACTGACAGTCCATTACTTACAAGGTTCATGTTGTCTGCAGCTGACAGATGACTGGTCGACTCTTCCTCATTCAGCTTTAATTTTTAGATGTTTTTCATGCTTTAGGCCAAATGATTATCCATACAAGCATGGTGTGCTGCTACATCCAACGTCCCCAAGGTGATCATCAAATGTTCACAAATAATGCTGCGAGACATTCACGCACCGTACATCTTTTCATCAGCAGTGCTGGCGTTTAACAGCACACTGAGCATTTCTAAACCAATTTGTCATGTTTTCATGATGGGTGAGTTTCAAATTAAATGTTAGTGCTGCCTTAGGGCTCTGGGGAAAGGAGTTTGTGGCTCCACCTCGGACTAAGAGGAGTAACTAGCATTCACAGATGGCTTTACCCCCAGGCATCAGTGGGTGGGGTCCTGTTGTTTAACAGGTGAGGTGTTGAGTGAATAATGAGAGTCTTCCATAGAATTAAATGGCGTGAGTGGCATGGATGAAAATGTGGACGCCAGATTCACTTCACCCACGCTTCACTAGGAACCAATAGACCTGTGCTTGTTTCGTGACTCACCTGCTTATGCAATTTCGTAATGACTTTGTAGATAATGTACTTGTGGTAGTGAATATTCGTTTTTTGTTATCTGGCATTTAATAAGTCATGCTAAAACTCAAACCCCAATTATAAACTTAAGCATACATTTTCCCACACCATCAGTGCTACATACGTGCGGCTTATTGAACACATTATTGCTTTTCTCTAAGTAACCAGATTTGTGGTTGATATTAAATATAAAATGGACTATACAAACGTAAATGTCATAGAGACAACCCCTAAGCAACCACCCAGACCACTATAGCAAACATGTTCAGTAACAACTCATTAAAACACTCCTTAAAACACCTCCTCGACTGCAACCTTCTCCTTCTAGCAACCACCCTAACATTGTGATCGCATGTTTTGCATGGGCAAACACCACTTATTGCATCAGAAAATGTAAAATTATTGGCTTATGCCACACACTGAAAATACAGAAAGTTTCAACCAATATCATAAACAGAGAAGAAAAAATACCACACACTATCATAGCTTGCAATAAGTTACAATATTTAGACCTTCGGACAAACTGCATTAAAAATTGCATGTTTTGCGTCTAGTGGTATGGTAGTGTGCAGAATTTAAAAATGAGTAAATGAGTAAATGTATATTCAAATTATTTGTCGAAAAAGAATTTGTGCTTGAAACTCAAAAAAGAAACAGCACATGCAAAAAAGGCTTTACAGTCACATTGCATCTGACTAGGGTGGTTCACATATAGGGATAAAATATGTTTGGAGAGTGATGAGTAGGTAAGCCGACAGAAATCCCTCCCTTATAAAACACGCTTGAGGGTGAGAACATCCCTTTTTTACATAATAATACATAATTATTTACATAAATTTGCAAGAATCTGATCTTTTCCAGAAAACATCTCCATCCAGTTGTTTTCCTGCATATCTGGCAAGAGCAACTTTCTTATGACTTGGAAAGGCTGCATTCAACGTCTCCTTCAGCTTGGCTAGGTCCAAGGTTTCTGGATGGTGAGCAGACACCAGAAACAAGCTCTGCTGGAGACCCAGTTTACCCAAGACTTCCTCAGCCCATTGCCTCACCTCCGCAATTGACTTCTCCTTAATCAAATCTGCCATGGAAAGCACCAGGTAACATTCTTTCCCTAGGGAGGATGCTTGCTGTAACAACTGTATGGCTCCCAGTCTAAGCCTCAAAGGAGACATTAGTATATATACATCACATAAAGAGAGTGCAGATGTTATGCGTTGAGCTTCAGAAGAGCTGGACACAGAGGACAAGCTGTCAAGATCACCTATTCTTCCAAGCCCAGGAAGGTCCCAAAGACAGACGTTCGGGGAAGTGTAAGGATATTTCACAGCCTCTTTGGTTGTTTCTGTTACACCGGTTGAGGCAGCTTGTTCATCACTGCTTTCCAGGCCAAGGAGGGCATTGACCAAGCTGGAGCTTCCACAGCCCGTCTCACCCAGCACACCAACATCCAGCCGGAAGTTATCGAGAGCTGAAAGGATTGCCTGAAGCTTGGAGGGATTGTCTGTGAGATCTCTCGGCTGTGAGAGCTTGGTGATCTGGTCAAGATCATCCTGGTTTATTTTCCTGGACCTCAAAGCAGTAGAGACCACAAACCTAAGAAGCAAATATAGTAAATTTGTTAGATAAATGAAGATGCCATAAATACTAAAAACACTGAATTTTCATGAAAGTTGTAAATATGCAGCTTAATGTAGGGTAACCATATTCCTCTTTTTCCCGGACATGCTCTGGCCTGGACTTTGCCTAAAATGTCTGCATTTTGGCTTTGTTTTCCTATTAACATCAGGTGTGCAGAACGATCGGTGTATGACATCAAAGTACAGTGAGAGCCGTCTGCTCTCTTACTGCTCTCACGGTACTTTGATGTCATAAACCGATCGGCCTGCGCAGTGCCGCTGTGTTCTCTACAGTCCTCATACATTATATATATGTGTATTAGTCTCAGCCTCAGACGTCACACCCACCACTGACTGAACGTCTGATGCATACGGGACACTTAGCTTGTGGCATAGAATTTTAAGAATACATTTAAGAGTTTTACACATCGGTCTGTTATTGTGGCAACATTTCCACGCATATGAACATGACGTGGCACAAAATGAAACGTGATTGGTTGCTTTATCTGTCAGTCATATGGCCTCTTGGGCGGGCCTTGGCCTTTCAAAGCGGCCAAGGTTCCCAGACCTGCTGTCAGTCTGAAGGTCTGGCTACATGAGACTAGGGCTGCCCCCTAATAGTTGACTAACTGTTAGTTGACAACAAGAGGCTTGGTCGACCAAAATTTTATTAGCTACTTAGTTGCAGAAAAAAAATCTGCAGTCCGTGACGGACAGATCATTAATGGCTGGTCTATGTGGTAATATAGTGCGGGACATCCAAAAGCTCACCTATCATTTATCAACCTCAAACATGGCTTTTTATCTGAAAGATGTATGTAGTAGCAACTTTACATGGCCACTCAATCCAATGTTAACCTAGAAAATTGTGCGCTATTCAAGTGCCTGTGCGAAGCTGTTTCTGCCTTCTCTGTCTCTGTTGTCTCTACTTACCTTACAGACATGAAAAATATATCTATAGAGAGTGAAATGTATACTTCTAAATAAACAAATTCAAATAGAAAACAAACATTCACAGACTATGTAATCCATATGAAACATGCATACAGGAGTTGGTGTCGTCAGCTTCATCTCTTAAGCCGAAAACAAAGAAAGCACTAGTTTACCAATAAAATATTAAAACATTAATGCAGTCTCATTGCTGTTTTTCCTAGACACATTCATAACAGTCGACTAAAGCTTAAAATGAACGACTACTAGTTGACCAAAAAATAGGCAGCCCTATGCAAGACTATATGTGTATTTGCACTGCTTTGCCCAAAAGTCATTGGTTGATTATATACAATACCTGCACTTTATTGGTTAACCCTCTTTTTCAGTCATTACCTGTGGCTGCTATGAAAACAATAGCTTAAAGCCAAAACCTGGCAATTTAGAAATCCTGGCCGGGACATGTCTGCTAAAAAGAGGAAGTATGGTTACCCTATTTAATGCTAGGTTGTGCTTGTTTACAACCAAACTAAGCTGGTGGACCACCATAGATTTCCTAATGAAGCTGGTTGAGTAAGGTAACTAGCTAGTTAAGCAAGTGATTAAGCCTAGTAGGGAATCAAGCACACTGGCATCCCATGTTGGGGACCAATGTCCAAAACACAACATGGTGTCCAGCAGGTTAATCCTAATTTTTCTGAGTTCCACATGCTCCTGGTTCAACATCCGAGTTGGTTCTAGAATAGAGTAACCAGACGTGCCACTTCCCGGGGACACATTCAGCACAGGATTTCTAAATTCCCTAAAATAACCAGGTGTTGGCTGTTTGCGCTGCACCGATTAAATGTTGTATGACATCAAAGTAATGTGAGAGTGATTCAAAAGAATAAGGAGCCATCTGCTCTGCTCTCTATAGCCAACACCCGGTTATTTTAGGCAATTATGAAATCCTGTGCTAAACGTGTCCCCGGGAAGTGGTTCGTCCGGTCACCCTATCCTAGAACAACAATCCCCACAACAAATCAGATATTAGGGTTAGGGGCTTGTACACCATTCTTATCAACCTATTTCACTCAAGAATTTAGGCCCATTTTAACTAAAAACATGTAAACCCAACCCAAAGATCTTCAGGACCTCTACTAGAAATGTTCAGGCAGGTGTATTGGAGCAGGCTGGAACTAATCTCTCCATGACATTGGCCAGAAGCAGGACTGGACATCCCTGGGTTAGGTTAAGGATAGGCTTGGATTAATAGGGGTTGGATTAAAACTCAATTTTTGACAGGACTGTTATTCCAGGACCATGAACCAGGACCTTATTATCAGCCCAACCTTCGCCTCTAGTTTAAGGCTTAGGTTACGTTATGGATTAGAGGTAGGTACAGGTTTAGAACTTTTTTGTTTTACAGGTTCGTTCCATCATTATCAGCCCATCTTTTGCCTGTAGTTTAAGGGTTAGGTTGTGTTATGGTTGGGCTTGGATTAGAGGTTGGGATTGCCCTGTTTAAAAAAAAATCAGCATATACTGGTTAGGTATGTATGGTTTGAGCTGGTTTAAATTGGTCCTTAGTCATGAGCTGCTTTAAGATGGTCCTGAGCTGGTTATAAGCTGGTCCTGAGCAGGAGCTAGTTGCTCAGGACCATCTTATAACCAACATTTGACAGGATTGTTGTTCCATCATTATCAACCCATCTTTTGCCTCTAGTTTAAGGGTTAAGTTATGTTATTGCTGGGTTTGGATTAGGGGTAGCGATTGCCCTGTTGAAAAAAAAAAATCAGCATATGCTGGTAGGTATGTTCTGAACCTGGTTTGGTTTGAGGCGGTTTAAAGTTGGTCATGAGCTGGTTTAAGATGGTCCTGAGCTGATTATAAGATGGTCCTGAGCAGGAGATAGTTGCTCAGGACCATGTTATAACCAGCTCAGGACTTATTAGATCTTATTTTTTGAGAGGATTGTTGTTCCATCATTATCAACCCATTTTTTGCCTCTAGTTTAAAGGTTAGGTTATGTTATCGTTGGGTTTGGATTAGGGGTAAGGATCCCCTGCTGAAAAAAAAAAAATCAGCATATGCTGGTTAGGTATGTTTTGAAGCATGATAGCTGGTTTGAGTTGGTTTAAAGTTGGTCTTTAGTTGGTCCTAAGCTGGTTTAAGATGGTCCTGAGCAACTTATAGCATATATGCTGGTTAGGTATGTTTTGAAGCATGTTGAAGCAGCTGGTTTGAGCTGGTTTAAGCTGGTCCTTGGTTGGTGATGAGCAACTAGCTCCTCTATAACCAGCTCAGGATTTATTAGAAAGTTTTTTTTTTTTTTTAAAGATTGTTGTTCCAAGACCAACAAACATGTTGACCCCAGAACTCAAGACATGT
Source organism: Labeo calbasu (assembly GCA_019740295.1). NCBI lineage: Eukaryota > Metazoa > Chordata > Actinopteri > Cypriniformes > Cyprinidae > Labeo > Labeo calbasu. The sequence continues at coordinate 6,166 of JAHKKF010537294.1, forward strand.
GTAACGAGCAATGGATGTTATTTCAGTGAGGTTCAGATGGAAATCAAGTTTGTGTCACATGGTAATATCAAACATTTTAAAACACAAAGTTGCTGACTTACTGTGTGTCATCGGTCAGTAATTTAGGAACCCGAAGTTCTCTTGTAATCGCGACCAGAAACTGACTAAAAGCCTTTCTCCGAAGCTCAGGCAGGGCTTCAGCAAATACCTCAGCGATATCCTTCATTTTCACTAACGCTAGATCTTGGGGAGCATTTGAAGCATTCTTGCTGTCTGCTTCTAAATCAGTCGTCTGTCCAAACACTTCTTTACTTCTCTTCTGCAGCTCCAGTTTGCGAACTCTCATTCGTTCCCAGGCGCAGGTCATGCACGGCCCTGTAGGCTTCTCCTCGACAACGTCCCAGTCCCGCTCAGCTTGAACCAGAAAAAAAGGCAGATCTCTGCCATGCAATTCCATTTTGAGCCACATGTGGTCCTCCTTGTGCTGTTCTGTACTGAGAACCACCAAAACGTCATAGCACGTGCAGTCATACTGCTGGTTGTTCTGGTTAATAATGGAATTTGAGGTTGGATGGCCCTCCACGGTCCACACGCGAACATTTGGGATTTGACGTTGTAAAATCACAGAGTCAAAATCAGCAATGCCGCTCCCTATATATTCTGCATGCTCTGCTATCTGTACATGTTTCCTCCTGCTACTGCGTTGGTGATTAGTGTTTAACTTAGACTTTCTACTGTGTTCCTCATCTGCATTTTCATCTTCTTCCAAATCTTCTTCTTCTTCTTCATCATCTGTTTCTTCCTCCTCATCACCTTCATCATCAGTTTCCCATTCCTCCTCTTCGATTTCCTCACCTGGCCCACAGATTGCAGAAGCCAGCTGAGCATTAGCCTCCGGTGTGCCTCCGGTCACAGCAATATCTAAAGGGAAACGCTCAAACAGTTGTAGAGCCGTCACCAGCCTGTTTTCAAATCCAGGTGCCCTTAGAGAAAACCTCCAAGGGGCGAGCATACATTTCACTTTTTCATACGAGAGTTTTTCTTCCATCTTCAAATTTACCCTAAAACAAATAAAACATTTATTAACGCAGCTTACACTAGCTACACTGTATACCTACTGTTAACACCAAGGGTACACACGGCTAATAATTGAATTTGACAAACAGTGTTCACAGATAAAATATGGTCAACAGAACATAATATAATAATCATTGCTCACCTGTTCTCGAACAATAAGCTGCAAAAATGTGTACTCCGTCCTTAAGTCCTTCTGGGTGAGTGTTTGCAGGACAGTCAGCTGTGCTAAAGTCAATACTTTGTTTGACAAGGTTTACAGATGACATTGTAAACAGTTCTCAGGGCGTTTAAGTTTGTTAAAGCATCATTGTGTATTCAATTCCATTTAACCCATTTATTCCCACAGTTGTTGAAAACAAATGACCCCATTTGTGAAATTCTTATTCAATTTTGTTTGAAAACTAGCAGTTAACTAGTTTCAGGAGAAGTCCCTGATAAAAAAGTAATAGATTTAAAATGCATTTTTTATACTAAGTATAGTTCAAGTTTATTTATATATTTACTGACATATTGCTTGAGATTTACTGATATAAAAAGTATTAAAAAAAAAAGCTGTAATTAAACTTTATTTAGAGTACTACTTGTGCACAATGCACTTTTCTTAATATTAAGCCTTATTATTAAGCCTTATTTATGTTTTAATGTCACTGCTGATGAGGATTGCATGATCTTTAAATAATATCAGTCTTTAAATGTAAAATATTTAAAGTGTACCTAAATAATTCCACTTTAGCACAATCAAATATACTTGTTTGACTTCAGCGCTATTTCTGCACAATTAAAGTGAATTAAGTACAAAATTAGTTGTTCCAATTTAGCAGACTTTAAACATACCGGTTTAGTATATTAAAAATACAACTGCAGGGTATTTTTGTTAAGTACATAATATGTAAATGTATCTGTAGTATACGTAGCATGAAAAAAAAATGTATTTTAAATACATTTTAGTATATTTATTCTTCACTAGGGGTAGAATTCACACCCACACAACATTTTCAAGTCTTTATAACTTTACACATTATATTTTACCATCAAAGTTAAATATTAATTGTACAGTTTTGTAGATTTTTTAAAACTATTTTTTGAAAATGTGAGTGATGCTTGCAAATTTTCCCACTGTAATCAAGTTTTTCAACCACATTGCTATGTGGTTGGCGAAGTGTTTAGAGGATTTTAGCACATTGTTAAGCAGATACTAAGGTATTTTGAGTATTTTAGTATGATGCTGTATAGTTGCTAGGAATGTCTGGATGGTTGCTTACTGGCTCAAGTCAAACGAGACTATTATCCAGTCTTAATCGTGATTTGGTTCATTAGATGACTGATTTGTTCACTATGTGTGAGACATAGTTACAGTGATGCTTACATTAGTCAGTACTATAAATAATAATAAAAATTTTGTAGTATTTATGAATGTATATTATATGGTGTGAGTATCCAGCAGGGGGCAGCATTTCTCCCTGAGTGCAAGAGCAAACTGTATTGTAAATTTAGATGATAGTACTCCAAGATAAGGATTTTATTTAAATAAATATATTTAATAAAGCAAATACAACCACGTTAATATGCGGATTCGATCTGTACAGACACTTAATAAAGGCTTTTTAAATATAAATCTTTGAGTGGCTTAGCCTACTAAGCTTAAATATCCTTTATAAAAGAGCACCTGTATGTATCACTTCATACCAAGTAGATCTATTTGCAAACTGTTCACATGTAAATTTAGATCTGCAAATAGCAACGGCAGCTGTCACTGTTTTCTTTAATATAGGCACTCCTAGGTTCATTTTGTAATCATTTCAATAAAATGTCATCTGGAATAACAGAGTACTCGGTCGTGAAAACACAGGGAGTGAAGTTGCCCATCCCAGCTCATGCAGCCAGTACAACCAAAAAAAAAAAAAAAAAACGATGACAAACAGGTTTGACGTCACGAAAGTGTCCACAAAAGTAAATGAACCGAATACAAGCAGGTAGAGGGAAAGCAGGTGCAACCTCGGACTGGAACAGGTGGGTCCCTGAGCAGCTACTTGTTTCTATTTGTTTATTGTTTCAACGGCATATTAGCCTACTATGCTTTCAAGTTTGTTTTTGCATTTGTTATCTGTATTATCTTTTGTAACCTTTTTTTTTTGACTGTATAGTCCATAATCAGTGTTTAAGAACTGTTCTAACATTCAGATTTATTTTTAGAATTGAGATTTTATTTATTTATTTATTTTTTTACGGTTTGTGTTAGTTTAGGCACTGACAAAATGTATGTAAATGCTTCTTAGACATGTATCATGGTAATACCATAGTATTCTCTGAAGTAAATAGCATGGAATATAAATATGGAATTGCCATGCTACATCCAAAATACTTCATTTATTAACTCTATTTATGCTTAAATACTTTCTAACTAGAAGTAGAACTAAAGTCTAACCAGAAATTGTATTCACAATGATTGTCCTGATTTCCTGATTTCCCCATTTTTTTTCAAGAGAACTTGACTAACAATTTTTTGGTAGCTTTGTTCAGTGGTACATTTTTTAGCCCAGCCTCAGTGACAACAGATCAGGCCGTTACCTTATATGCCCTTGACATCCATTCTGATCATTTTTCGTTTTCTTCAGGAAACTTTGACGAAGCCAGACAGAGAAACACACTACAACCATGGCAACAGGAGCCTTGACATGTTTGATGTTCACACTCGTTGGTTTGAATGCACTCGCAGCTGTAAGTCTGAAATTAAATAATACAAAGATTACATTTATGCTGTAAAATGTCACATTTCCCATATATTACAAAATATGTATTTTTCTCTTCAGGCAGCAGGACTGGCACTATTCGCAGTGGCCATTTGGGTAGCAGCGGATGGGTATAAACTCTACCCCATATCTGGTGTATCAGGGAAAGATGACATCTTTGCTGCGGCCTGGATTGCCATTTTTACAGGCTTTGCCTTCTTCCTCACATGCCTTTATGGCATCTTCGCTGCCCTGAAAAGAAGCCGCACACACCTGCTGCTGGTAGGTTTTCACGGAGGACACTGGCAAAGACAGCAATCCCACTATCTTACAGTACATAAAGAGATTCATATTCAGTATCACCTTCAGTGAGAATTGAATTTAGATTAAAATATCATGCTGATTTTTAACTAATTACTGTTAACTCTCATCCATCTACAGTACCTTGTCCTAATGTTCATCATCTTTCTGTTCGAATGCGCATCTGCCATCACAGCAGCGACCAATCGGGATTATGTGAGTTGTTACCTGCTTCTCTGTACTGTAAAAGTAAAACAGAATAACAAATTACACATCAGAGATGTGGTATCCAAGTTCGATTTTGGCCTGGGTCGTGTCACATTTGTGCACTCTCATCCTACATTTTTCTGTTGTTTGTATACTGTCCTAGAAATTACAGTCTGGAATCATATGTAATAGAACAAAAGCAAAATTTTAGCATTTCCTTAATTTTTTAAACCTTCTTTCCTTTATTATAGCTGGTTGGACACAGTGGCTTTGTAAAGAAACAGATGCTGCAATATTATGGAGACAACTCCCCACAAGGAAAGCAGATTACATACACCTGGAACAATGTGATGCAACAGGTAAGGAGAACACCAATGATGACCGCTTGGCTTCTTGACCTCCGCCTTACACCTGTCCAAGGATTGTGGCTAAAACATAAGATACTTACATAATATTACAAAAGAAATACTTAAATTTTCAACTCAGACCTGATACAACATGCCTTTCTGTCACCTTGTGATACTGGACAAACTAGTTTGTCCTCACATAAACCGGTGAGAATAACTGTTGCAAGATATTTATAATATATCCTCTTGCTGGCTATGTACACATAGGAAGTCTTGAAATATACTGAATTTCAGTGATTTTACCTCAAAAACGGGCGCTGAGGGAGGCAAGGTTATTTTTAACCACAATAACCAAGGTCACTGTTTATTGCTTTAAAAACAAAACAAAATGAATAGAATTCTAATATATGTATACATAGTATAGCGATGAACGACACAAACCGAGGAAGATTCTGATAGTCAACGCGCCGAAATCGCGGGAAATTTTAAACAGAAACGGCAAAAGGAAGTCCTTCACCCTCACACTAAATTCCCGATCGCGTGACTGGATTTCACCCGCGAAAATTCGTCGAACAACGGTAAATGTAACCACACGTTTATTTTTCGAATTCTATGCCTACGAAGCAACACAACTTGATGGGGTTTACTTCCGGAAATAACCAGAAGAATAACAACGTGGAGCAAACGTTAAAACTGTTTGCTCCACAAACCAGTGTGTTCAAAATTAAGATAATACATTAATAATATGGTAAGACGCCAATTTGCAATACATAAGCAGCAAAACCAGCTGTTTTGTACAGCTAAAAATAGCCGGATGCATATGAGACTGTAAAATTTACAAATGGCCGTGTCTGCTCTAATGGTTAAAATAAGGAGTATATAGAATTCTATATCTGATTGTTTGGTTTGCCAAGCATAAACAAGTTGAGGTTTACATATTCATACAGAATTCTTCAAGTGAAGTGCTTTTTTGGTTTGCAAGCAACAGGAAAACTTGAAAGATTAATAAATACATATATAATTCAACTGGTGTGACTGGATTTTAATTACGATTGTACTGAGATTAATTAATCCTCATCTTCTTCTCCATCAGGTCGAGTGCTGTGGAGCAGACAGTCCACAAGACTGGATAAAGTATAACTCCACCTTGAAACAGATAAATGGTCTACAGTACAACTGGCCCCTCAGCTGCTGCAAGAGACTGAGTACCTTTGAGGTCGAAGATCCAGCAGGCTGTATCGTTGGCAAGAACACTGCCGTATTTAACAAGGTAAGTCTAGTAACATATTACCTGATGTACTGAAGACAACAGACAGCAACAAACCCATGACTTGCTGGATTGAAAAGAGTTAGTTGTCACAGACAGTGGGCTGGCTGCGTAGTGAAAGTTAATCGTCCAATTTGTTTTCTTCAAGACCAGTCATAATATTTAAAGTCAGTTACAAAAAGTCCAATTTGATTCACAAAAGTAAGACCGATTACCTCTCGGCTAACTGCTAGTTTGTCTGAAGACACAGTCTTAGCATAGTTGCTATGTTTATGCAACTGGCACCAGGTGTCACAACACAAGTGGCCTGTTCTGATATTGGAAAGTTTGAATACAGCTAATGTTAAAATGCAAATCATTTAAATTCAAATAATTTAAAAACAAATTTTGACAGTAAAATACACAGGCATGTTTTTAAGGATATTTTCATCTATATAATAATGAAGTTTTTAAAAAAAAACAGTTTCCTGAGAACCACTGTGCATTGGCAGAACTTTACATTTTATTCAGTTTAGATGCTTTATTTTACATGTTAATGGTGTTTCGATTTCAATTTCTTCTTGTATTGTCTTGATAATTCAGGGTTGCTTCCCGTACATTGAATCTGTGTTGAGTCGTTACACCTGGGCCGTGAGCTGGTACGGTTTCTCCGTTCTCATGCTTGTGGTAAGTTGTATAATCTAGATGTTTTCTAACATACATTTTAGGTTTCTATACAACACACAAGACAAGTTATTGTGTCTAGATGGAATGCAAAGGCCTTCAGATGCATTTTCAAAGTTGAAGCTGCTTTAAGAGCTTGACAAACCCACAAAATACTGATGACAAAAACACAGTGTGATGCATGTGTACATATACCAGCAACCAAACATAGGACAGAGGGAATGCAAGAACTTGCCTTAATTGACTTTTAAAGCCAATTTTTGTCTATACATGAGTTTCTAACAGTTCTATTATATTAGAAAAATTCAGTTCATTATTTGAAATTCACTATTCTGATGCACTTTTTTCCTAGTTTCTCACATTACTGATTGCCATGATCTACTACATGCAGCTGGAATAACCATATAGACTTTGGATGACACATCTGAATCTGCGGCACAGATGCTTCCACTCTTGGTGTCACAGAATAATACAGAAGATTGCAGATTGCACATGGATAATTGATCTGACTAGTTTCATTCATTCTTGTGTAATTACCATACATTCCGTTTTTATGATGTTCTATAATTTGACCACCATTTAGCACAAAAGGAATGTTCCAGATTCAATACAAGTTATTCTTGATCAAAAGCATTTATGTCATAATGAGCTGCAATGATGTTGAAGTTAGTTAAAAACGTAAGAACTAATGAGCATCTCATTATGTTAGGGGAAAAAAAGTTAGTAAATTCAAATATATCTTTCATTTTACATGTTTTATTATGGATGCGTTTTTATGGGAGCATTTTTTATTAATAATATTGATCAAATAGGTTCTTCAAATGATTGTATGAATTAGTCAGCTTTGCTTTATGCCACAGTCTACACTTGTATTTCTTCCTGCATGGATATTTAATATAAAACTAGCTTTAAAATGCCTATGAACAGAACATTTGTTTTGTAAGATTCTTTGCTGTACCTCTATTTTTATAACTTACTTGACAATGTTTCTGTGTTTATCGAATAAACATTTGACTGTGCTGATGACTCCTCATGTGTCATTCACTGACCGCAGATAGAAAAAAGGTAACGAGTGCAGCAAAACCTGTGACCGGTTACATGCAGGTACTTGCCCTGGGAAATAAAACAATCCTTAAGCAAGAACGAAAAGACAACAAAAGCCTGGCAGCTCTCCACACCCTGAACCACCCAAACCGTTACCGCTCAGGCTAATTATCTAATGCCAACAAAGTTTGTACATGTATCAGCAGAGAACAGAAGAGGGCATGTGCGATTGCTTTAATTTATACTCAACTGGGAGTGTCGCCTGATACTCAGATACAGACTGGTTTTGCAGGATAACCATCCAGGAAAGACCTCAGCTTTTCTCATATTACAGTCTACAAAAAAAAGACTCCCGTCTCGGAGGGTGGAGACTGCAGCACTGGAAGCCTTTGCAATTAAAATCATCTCAAAATAACACAAAAGCAAGAAAGAAAACAGCTTTTAATAGCAAATGCAAATTTTAGGACCTTAGGACATTCTTCCAGGTTTGTCTCATCAACAAGAAGGTTATTTAGTAAATTTATTGAGCAAGGTTAATTTCTTAAAGGAGAAGTTCACTTCCAGAACTAAAATTTACAGATAATTTACTTACCCCCTTGTCATTCAAGATGTTCATATCTTTCTCTCCATATAGTGGACTTCTATGGAGCCTCCGAGTTTGAACCTCCAAAATGCAGCTTCAAAGGGCTCCAAACAATCCCAGCCAGGTTTCTTATCTAGCGAAACGATCGGTTATCGGTTATATATATATAAAAAGTTAGCTCAAAGTCAGCTCTGTGTGAAGTTCTTGAGAAACTCAATACTAATTTTCTCCTCCAATTTCAAAATCGGCCTATATCGCTGCATAAGTATCAACCCAGTGTTTATAAAGCGAACGTGCAAAGAAGATCAAAAGCCCTTTACAAAAAAAAAAAAAAGGTAAAACAGTAATGTAGGACATTTTGAAGTTGGAGAAAAAAAATGAGATGGGAGTCTTTTCGACATACTCTAACCGTCTTGAACCGGAATACACAGAGTTCACGCAGAGCTAGACAAGATGATCATTTAAGGTTAAAAAGTAATTAACCAATTGTTTCGCTAGATAAGACCTTGGCTGGGATCATTTAGAGCCCTTTGAAGCTGCATTTAAACTGCATTTTGGAAGTACAAACTCTGTGACACCATTGAAGGCCACTATATGGAGAGTAAACAATTTCTTTACAACTTTAGAAAGAAAGACATGAACATCTTAGATGACAAGGGGGTGAGTACATTATCTGTAAATTTTTGCTCTGGAAGTAAACTCCGCCTTTGAAACACTGCGATTAGCATGAAAATCTATAAAAATGATCACAACTTAACTATGATCATAACACTACCTGCATTCCAAGGAGATAATACTTAATTACTTAAATAACGCCCATCATTAGGCTACCTAGTCTGACCTGTGTACAAAAACATCATGCTCAAAAATAATCACCAAACGACAGGTTTCGTCACTGACGGTGTCCAAGGTTTTAATTCACATATTTGAAAATATTACAAAATAGGATGAACTGCCTTCCGCAAAGTGCTAAAGGCCGAAGGGGAGATTGTTGGACATGTATATACCTTCAAAGCCACATGCATGACCTCTCTCACTGGAACATACACGCTCACAGGTCTGCTGACATACATAGGTAGCATTAATATTTAGTGTTTTTTAAGGAACTTATCCCCCTTGGTTATTCACTGCATAGATATGTATTAAAACAACAGAGATAACAGACATGCAAACACACAGTGTCACATTCTCACTCATACACTCGCTCGTTTTCTCATTTAGGACTAGTGCGGAGCTTTGGAAAACTGTAAATAGGGTTAACTGGGCTTTGTATCTAGTTCTTCAATATCTGTTTTCATAACGAAGGATTATTTAAAAACATGATCAATTATTAAGAGAAGGCACCAATTACTAAAAAAAAATCTTTAGAGATTCCATCTCTGGTTTTAGGGCATTTTTAATGAGCTGAGTACCTTTAGTTAAGGTACTATAGTACTCAGTAAAAAACACTTGAACAGTACCGAGCCCAGAAAATCTGATAAGAATCTCATATCTGATAAGAAAACAAACAAAAAAAAAAAACACAAGTGTTGTGGGCACTGAAGGAATTGTTTTCACGTGAATAGTACCAGTTATTTAGTGTTGCTAGGTTGGGATTCCTCCTTCACAGAAACCCAAGGATGTCTGGGAGTGACACATTGTGACATGACCTACCTGAAATACTTGCTTTGGATTAGAACGCCAATATTGATACACAAACCATCTGACACATTATCTGAGAATGAGCAGAAAACAGTACATCACAGAAGTATGAGCTCTCAATTACACACCCTCTCAAAAAAATCTGCAATTACCATTCCTTTATATGTGCTTAACGTCAGACACTCTGCGTAAGACGCATTCATTCACACACAGACTTCGAAGAACTTAAAACAAAAACTCGCAAGTCCTAATCTTCACATTCTTTAAAACAAATTCAAGAAAGGCAAAATAAAACTATTTCACAATAACTCGTTCCATTGAAAACTTACAATAACTTAGAAAAAACATCAAAACAATTAAAATGGAAATAATATCACATTGCTGCCAAAAAACGAATGAAAACAAAAACTATCCATACTCATAAAGTTTCATATAACCACCAGCATCTCTTGAGGTTGTTTATATCGTACTTTGTGGAGGAAGAAAGACATATCAAGCTTGTGCACCTGTACAGCATGACTTAGTGTCAAAAAGAACCTTAAACCAAACAAAACCCAAACAAAAATGAGCCACTGAGCAACGTCCTGTCAGAGTAATAGCAGCTATGTACCTCTCTGACTCCCTCTGCTGGACAGCACAGTGTGTTCTGGAATGTTTTCATATCTAAGCCACTTTATGGTTCACTTCTTTGATCCTTTCTGCTTCATATTCTTGTACTCTTTTTTTTCACTCCAATACACACTCTAATTGCAGGACAGCAATGGGGTCTTTCTGTGACAGATACGCTAGTAAAGACACACCCCACTTAACTTTGTTTCTGTACATTCGGTCTCCCCTTGGGGAGGTTAACACAATTACTTTAACAACGTGTTAACTTGTACAGGAAACATCTAGAAAGTCTAGTGCTTATACCGGTCTACATCATGTCATCTAAAGACACAGGATTTTTGTGGCAGTTGTGCTCTTTAGCAATAACTACGAGTCTGGCCTTCAGTTCGGATGGTCCAGTTGGGGCCCGGCAGGCTTCCCTGCCGGTTCAAGCCTCTCTGGTTCCGCAACCCCGGAGGTCGGAGAGAAGGATCCAGGACAACATCTCGTCGCGGTGTGTTGGGATACTGGGGAAGCACTGGCCCTGACTGGTACGGGTACTGGTTATACTGGTTGGCCACGTTCTGCGGCCCATATCCTCTTGTCGATCCAAGCGCTAAGTTTGAGAAGGCCACTGTAGGTGGAGTGCATGTGTGTGAAGAGTCTGGGAGGCCTTGAGGTCCCCAGTTGGGGTATGAGGGGTCCTGATAATATGGTCTTGGGGGATAAGGATTAGGGGTTGTGCTTTCTCCCTGGGCACCTGGGATAAAGTCTTGGCTTCTGTAAAACTTCAGGACTTGGTCGCCAGATGGCATGACGTCAAAAGCTTGTCTATACTGGCCTCCGGAAGATCTCCGCAAGGGGTCTTGGCGTTGGAAAGGTCCTGATCCCTCTCTAGGCGGAATCTGACCTTCAATGCGCCCTCGGGAGGGTCCTGGAGTGTAGATATTGTATGCAGGTGGAGGCTGCTGCTGCTGCTGGCTAGGGTAGGGATTTGGAGGGTGCTCGAAGTGCGGAGAAGAGGACGAAGAGGACGGCACGGAAGGACCTTCCCTTTCATCCTCAGCAAGCTTTTCAATTAGCAAGGAAGCAATTTCCTTCCCAGTCAGGACATGAGCAGGCTCCGAGCTGGTACTTTGGGGATCTGAGCGACTGCGGAAATGCATGGGATTTGAGGCAGGCGCTGCTGTAATGATCACTTTGGAATCTGAGGACGCATCATTCTGGGTAGGGTTGTCAAAGCTAGCTGTTGGACTTTCTTGCTCGGAATGCTTCTGCTTGTCATCCGGTGGTGACTTGGAAGGTGGTTCCAGCATCTCAGACGCTTGATGATCATTTTCGTCGAGGTCTGTGGTGGCCCAGCCCTTTGAATTAACCCCAGATCCTGGTGGGTTTAGGAAAGGGTAGTTGACGTAGATGTGCTCAGGCTGATCTTTTGCGGTTCCTTGCACCGGTGAGGCCTGAGACGGCTTCGATACAGCATGCTGATGCTGATTCAGTGATAAGTCTTCCGGTCTTGAAGCCTCAAAGTACCGGTAACACACTTTCCCATTTTCAAAGTACGGGTGAAGCTGGGAGGCAGTGTGGTCTGCAGAAGGGGAACGTTGGGGGCGATGCATATTACGTTGGTGCACAGACAGAGGCACAATGCCTACTCCAATGGATGCAGGTATGGGATGCACTTCGCTGCGAGACAACCTGACGGATGACGATGTCTGACGCTGGGGACGGGGATGGGGAGGGTGTCCTGATGATCCATCCTGAGAGCGATGGTGAGAATGAGAATGGGAAAAGGAGAAAGAGTGAGAGTGTGCTGCGGCCCAAGCTCGAGTAGCCTCAGATGACCACAGCTGGGGAGCCCTTCCACCCCCAGGTACTTGAGGGTTGTAGGGAGGAGGGTAACCCCTGGAAATAGGCCTTTGATTGGCTGGGTCAGTGAGACGGAGGTTTCCCTCCAGATCTAGCTTCATGTTTTGATAGCTGTGGCGTGCATAGCTGGGTGGCACTTGGGGATGCTCTGGTGCACCAATTTCGTAGTAGAAGTTCTCCATCTTGGAAGGGTCTTCGGAGGAGGGAACAACTGGTCTGACTGGTGTGGACTGGGCCTGTTGCTGTTGTTGGGGAAGGTGTGCAACCTGGGCAGCTTGGCTGGTCATCCTGGCTGAATGATAGCGAGACAGCATGTCAGAGGTACTGCTGATACGCTCAGAGTAAGCTCTGGAAAGTGGTGTGTTTCCTTGCGGTTGACCTGCCAAACGTCGAATGCGACTGGCATCCAACGAGCGACGCATGTAATCATGCCGGTCAGTCTGAGAGAGCGGAGCCCTCAAGGGGGCAAGATCAGGGGGCTTGGGTGGCACTTTAGGGCGAGTGGGTTGGAAGGCTCGTACTTGGGCCAATGGAGAGCTCTCTGATTTAGAATGCAGAAGCTGAGAGTGTGGTTGGGATGAAGGCTTGGACTGTCCACTGGATTTCTCCTGCTGAAGCTGCGGAGCAGAAAACTGCCGCCCATACGCTGGGGGTTTTCTCTGAGAAGGTACGGCTTCACTGGAAGAGGGTGGGCTTGATTTTGAGGGCTGTGGTGGAGAACTTGGTTCTTCATTCTTGTAAATGGGGCTTGGTGTTCGCTCATTGTCTTCAGAGGAACTGGCAGCTGACAACTCAGAATTGGATGTCCCAGAGTCAGAGACTGAGCTGTCAGAAGAGAGAGTCCCAGTGTCCTGCCCAGGTGGTGACCTTGGCTCTGTACCTTGTGATTTGTCTGCAGGCTTTTCAGCAGTTCCACCATCATCATCATTATCATCATCATTATTATCGTCATCACCCTCAGTCTTCCACACAGACAAGGGACGTACCGTGGAGTAGATCTGATTAGGATCAGAAGACAGCAGAGCACCTGCATCAGCAGAAAGAGACCTCTGGAAGCGGACGTCTGTCTCAGGAGAGGTTCCACTCTGACGGGGGCGGTATGGGGGGGAGGCACCTTGCCGCAGTGCCTTATTGGCACTTTCAGCCAAAGCCAGAGCCATAAGGCGTGCAGGGTTCTTAGGGGGAGGAGGAGGGGGCTGCTGTGATGGAAGAGGAACACCAGTGGGACCCAAGATACCTGTCAAAAATGGTTGAGAATAAGGCGTTTGGAAAAAGTAATCACTTAAATTAATTGACTATTTTTAACATTAAAACAGAGGTTCCCAAACTTGTAGTGCAAGGGGAAATATTTATGGCAGAAAGTTTTCTCATTGTGAATGTACAAAAACTGGACAAAACTTGCTTACGTTGTAAATTACCCAAAATAATACATGACATCTTTATTTAGTTAAAGTTATTAAAGGAGAAGTTCACTTCCAGAATGAAAAATTCCTGATAATTTACTCACTTCCATGTTATCCAAGATGTTCATGTCTTTCTTCAGTTTTTTCAGGATTTTTTTTTTCATATAGTGGACTTCAGTGGGAGCCAACAGGTTGAAGGTCCAAACTGCAGTTTCAGTGCAGTGTCAAAGGGCTCTACACGATCCCAACTGAGGAATAAGGGTTTTATCTAGTGACGCGATTGGTCATTTTCTAAGAAAAATACAAATTTATATACTTTTTAACCACAAATGCTTGTCTTGCACTAGCTCAACCACATGCATGGCACGTACGCGTAGCGTTTACAAAGTAAACATGCAAAGAAAGTCAAACGCCCTTTATAAAAAAGGTAAAACAAAAATGTTGGTAGATTTTGAAGTTGGAGGAGAAGATAAAGTGGAGTTTTCGCCCTACCCTTGCTATTTTTTTAATCAAAGTACACATACGAAGAACTAACTGTACATGATTTTTCCAACGTGAATGAAGATGCGTCAAGACATGCTAAAAAGTATGTAATTTTTTTTTTTTTTAATAAAATGACCAATCACTTTGCTAGATAAGTACCTTATCCTTATTCCTAAGCTGGGATCATGTAGAGCCCTTTGAAGCTGTATTGAAACTGCAGTGTGGACCTTCAACCCACCATTGAAGTCTATTATATGGAGAAAATTCCAGGAATGTTTTCCTCAAAAACCTTAATTTCATTGCAACTGAAGAAAGAAAGACATGAACATCTTGGATGACATGGGGGCGAGTAAATTATCAGGAAACTTTCTGGAAGTAAACTTCTCTAACCATTTTTGTGATATTACCATGTTTTCTGACATAAGGCAATTGTGGTACTAGATAAATGTCACAGTTATGGGTGTGCACTCTGAAAAGTTTGGTAACCACTGCATTAGGCCATAATCAGAGTGTGTACTCACTAGGACCCTTGATTTTGGCGATGGGGCCCAACTTACTGCTGAGCTCTTGCTGGCAGCTCTCCGTGAGCTGAAAATCACATGACCTCAGGAGCATCGATATCATCTGGGGTGGCTGAGGTGGTCCACTGTTTGGAAGTCCAGGTTGCAATTCACCAGCTCGTCCACCAATCATTTCCAAAACCTTAAAAAGTTAAAATGGTTTACCTATAGTTTTCTGCACATTAAACTGGGATAGACTTCACTTTAAAGCAGGGTTCCTCAAATATTGCTCTGATAGGCCAGTACCCTATAGAGTTAAGTGAGTGAGTCTGACCAGGATTTAAGCTGCTGGTCCTCCAGGGCCAGATTTGAGGAACACTGGTTTAAATGTATTAGTCCAAATAACGGAGCTACATTATATTTGTGCCCCCACAAAATCAACAAATGTTATGCTGAAATTCACCTTGGCGGGTACACTGATGGCGATCGGATCAGAGATGTCCAGAGGAGGGGATTTTGGCGCTTTAGGTGAAAGTGCATGAACCACTTTACGTGTAAAGGAACGTCTCTCTTGAGGGGGCTGAGATTGAGGTGCAGAGGTCACTGGAGCTGGCGTCTGGCTATGGGACGGGCTTAGGTTTGATTCACCCTGCTGCCCTGTGCTTGCGGGAGCATTAGTGACTGCAGACGGCCTGTGTTGACAGAACACTTGCTGAGGTGGAGCTGCTGCAGCCAGGATTAAACTCCGGCGGGCTGCAGCCTCTGATTGATTAAGAACTGAGTCTGGATCTTCTGTGATTGAGCGCTGGCTACCAGACCGGGTGTGGGCTTGATGGCTCAGACAGCGGTAGGGAGGGGGTGCGGCCGCAGGAGGGGATTCCCTGCCGCTAGCATCGACAGCCGTGCTCCCCAACCCTATTGGCCCATCTTCCAGAAAGGTGGGGCTAAAGTCAATGACATCTTCTGCCATCCATGAGGCAGACGGTTCCTGGGAGAAATCAGGCAACATGTATACACCCTCCTCATCCTCTTCATCTTCATTTTCCTCCTCGTCTGCACCATGGGCTTCCTCAGGCAGAAGGCTGTCGTAAGAGCGACTTGGATGGATTCTAGATGGGGAGCGCTGGGGAAGGAGTTGAGGATCAACAGAGGCAGCTAGAGAGAGACCATCACTGCTTGAGCGAGGTCTTCGCAAGCGTTGAATCTTTCCCTGACCTGGGAAGAAAACAAAGCAATCTATTTTAAATTATAATTTATTATTTATAATTATAATATATCCTCTGATGCCAAAGCTTAATTTTCAGCATCATTACTCCAGTTTTCAGTGTCACATGAACCTTCAGAAATCATTCTAATATGCTGATTTGGTGATAAATAAACATTTTTTTTATTATTATTAATGTTGAAAACAATTGTGCTTGTTCCACAAAATATTTTTGAGGAAACTGTAACAGACTTTCAGGATTCTTTGAATCAGGATTCTTTTAAATTTGAATTTAAAAGAACCTCATTCATCAAACAAATCTTATGTAACATCTTATGTATGCATCTTATGTAACTTTTAATCAATTTGATGCATCCTTGCTGAATGAAACCATTCATAAAAAAAATCTCGCTGACACCATATACTTTTAACAGTATAAACAAAAAATTTAATATTTCATTCATACCTGCTCCGCTGTGCTGAGATGACAGGGACTCTTCGCTCTTTGCTGATCTGAGTGTCACACTGTCCACCCTGCAACCTAAAGCATACATACAGCACTAAGTCATTTTCCTCTGACATCATTTTGCAAATCTATTTAGGATGATGTATGATTTAAAGAAATGAGTGCAACATCTCTTATACCTGCATGAGAGGTAGCGGGTTGGAACAAAGATGTGATCCTGGTGGGTTTGCGTCGCCCTGCCGCTGTAGGTTTCCCAATGGCAAAAAACGTCTTCCAGCTCCCACCTGCCGACTTCCGGACCTTCATCCCTCTTTTCCTTCTAAGAGAAACAAGAAGAAAAAAGTAATTTTGCAAAAAGCTGCAATGCTTGAATTGGTATTTTGACAAAACGTTGTTAGTTACATTTACAGAAAAGAAAAAATAAATATTTTATACATCATTAATCAAAATTTAATTCGTAAGTTAAAGGAGAAGTCCACTTCCAAAAACAAAGATTTACATATAATGTACTCACCCCCTTGTCATCCTTCAGTCGTAAAGAAGTTATGTATTTTGAGGAAAACATTTCAGCATTTTTCTCCATATAATGGACTGATATGGTGCCCCGATTTTGAAATTTCAAAATGCAGTTTAAATGCGAATTCAAACGATCCCAAATGTGGTTGTAAACGATCCCAGCGGGGAAAGGGGGGTCTTATCTAGCGAAACAATCGGTTATTTTTATTTTCAAACGCTCGTCTTGCCTTGCTCTCGTTGAACTCTGTGTATTCTGATTCAAGACAGTTAGGGTATGTCGAAAAACTCCAATTGTATTTTCTCCCTCAACTTCAAAAATCATTTCAAAGTCATCCTACATCGCTGTAGAAGTACCGACCCAGTATTTGCAAAGTAAACATGCAAAGAAGATCAAACACTCTTAACAAAAAAGGTAAAACAGCGATATAGCGATGAAGCTGACGGAGAACATGAGATGGGAGTTTTTCGACATACCCTAACTGGGTATGAACCGGAACAAAAACAGTCCAGGAAGAGTAAGACAAGATGAGCCTTTGACATTAAATAGTATATAAATTGTATTTTTTTAATGAAAATAACTGATCGTTGCACTAGATAAAATCCTTCTTTCTTGGCAGGGATCGTTTACAAGTGCATTTAAACTGCATTTTGGAAGTTCAAAATCGGGGCACCATATCAGTCCATACTATGGAGAAAAATGCTGACATTTTCTCCTCAAAAAACATTTCTTTACGACTGAAGAAAGAAACTAGTTAACTATTCCTTTAAAAGTCATTAGTTTCTTAAAAGAAACCTACTTGTCAGGAGGAAGGTCCAGCACAGTGTGAAACTGGCTGATAGCATGGTGAGGAGATCCCTGAAGGAGAAGCGGAGCTTGTGTGCGAGCCTGCGCCTCCTCCAGAGACAGAAGCCTGGTGGACACAAAGGACTTGGGTCTGGTCAGAGACTGTCGTGCTGTGAAGCAGAAAGAAAAAAAAAAATCAGATCCAGATCGATCAAGCCAAAGAAAAAAAGCGGGTAAGTGCAATACTGCAGCGAAGAGCACAACGATCGACAACAAACGTAATTTAACATGATACATTGCAAACAGCAAGACACCTTAGCATCAACAAAAAACATCAGCTCCTCCAAAGCTGCCATAGTCTGTAGAGCTCTACTGCAACAAGCTTTGTAGAAAAAGTACATGACTGGAAGTTCACTAAATCTTAAGTGGTTGAGACCAGAAACAAACTCTACACAAGTACACAAATGCACATGCTTTGCCTGTGCTTACTCAGATTTAACATGCACAATTTGCAATACTGAGCCAAGTCAGGTAACGCAATACAGGTAAAGTGCCTCTTTGGGCAATGTTGAGAATTCACACACTTGCATTATGATTCCTAATTGAGTTGAGCTTATGTTTGTACTTGCATAGAGCTTTTTGGGGCCTCAGCAAGACCAGTAAAGTCTGGGACATCAGACGAGTAGAGAAACTGAATAAAAGCCTGCAAAAGTATGTTTTTGCATTTTGAGAAAGACTGTAATGCTTGATACGCATAACATGAAAAAGCCGTTTGCTCAAGAGCAACATTTGGGGTTAATTTGTAAAAGAAACCTTTGATTAATACAAAAACATAAGCTGACATACAGAAAAAAAACTAAATGACACTTTACCTTCTGTCAATGTCTCAGAGCGGAGTCCACAAACATACTCTATAGCTCAGATGTTTACTATAACATCCATACCTAATGATTTTAATGATTAATGATTAATATGAACCATTACATTTTACCTAATATTTATACTTTCTTCTCATTAAAAAAAAAAACAGATTAATTAATGTCAACAAAAGGATTTATTGCCTTACATCCATCTGTGTGCTGTACAGTTTTAACATGTCATTTACATGTCTTTACAGCTGTCCTCGACATAAACAGCTATCAAAATATTCCATCCATTTGGAAAATTACATAGATAAATGACAACATACTAAAGTCTGGGCTTGGTAAGATTTTTGAAAGAACTCTTACTCAACAAGGCTGCATTTATTGGATCAAATATATAGTACAGTGCAACTGTGAATGATTTTAAAATATTATTTTTTCCTGTGATGGCCAAACTGAATTGGCAGCAGCCATTTCTCCAGTCTTCAGTGTCACATGATCAGAAATTATTCTGATATGCTGATTTACAGTTAAATAAACATTTTTGCTGCTTAATATTTTTGTGGCAGCCTTTTTTTCTCTGCTGCCACTTTTGATCAATTTAGTGTGTCCTTGCTACATAAAAATATATTTTTTTTCCACACACACACACAAAACAAACCCTACTAAGCCCAAACTCTCGCATAAACATCCATCCATGAATACGAACATCGATAGCATCTGTTTGATCCCTGCTGAAAAAAAAAAGATTTGCATGATTGCATGGTTTCAACCTTGTTATTCATTAGCTGGTTTAGATGGTTGATAAGCTGGTCTACCAGCGGTTTCAACCTGGTAGACCTTGGAACAGCAACAAACCAGATGCCATATTCCAAGCTGAGCCATTCACACAGGACACACCTGAGTTTTTAATGGATGTCTATGTACAAATGTCTTACTGATTTTTCAAAAACAATATATGGTAGTTAATACATTTATAAAGCATTTTTTTTTCTGTTCAAGCATTAGCGATTTTTCACTCAGTAACATGTGCTGTCTGAATGGCCCCTTAAGCTGCTTTAACCAGGTTTTCCTGGTAGAAAAAACTGTGATTTGAGTGTCCACTGTAGTCAGTCTGGATCTCATATCATGGAGAAGCGTCGTAACTCAGGGTCCAGATAGGAGGGGTCAGTCAAACTGGACTCCTCCCTCACCTCCTGAAGACTAACCAGGCGTGTTCGAGGCTGGCGTGAGATCTTGTGCTCCGCCCCTCTTGTCACTATGGAAACACACAGCTCGCTCTCAGTAAGCCTCACTTACACATGGGTGAGGCCATTGTAAACATGCTCCACTGTCCTGTGTCAGCCAAGCTCATCATGAGTGACTATCTTATGAAAATCACATGTTTTATAGAGCAGGGAGACATTAAATATTTATAGTTTATTTCCAATATAAACTGTAAATGTTTTACATTTTAAAGTTTCATATCACCTCCTTCGCATTGCAAATATGAGAGCAATAATATGAGAGCAATATAAAAAAAGATAATTAATAGGGTCTCTGCTTTATACCTCACTAAGCTGCAACAGGGTTTTTACTTTTTTTATAATTAATTAAAAAAAACTGACTTGGAGTTATAATATTCACAGAAGTCCTCCTGTGGCATTTTACATAATTTAAAATACTTTAATAAAACATTCAAGCAAATATTACTTTAACTATGCATACTGCATAAACACTATGAACTTACATGTCAGCAGGGGCAGTTTGGTCAAAATGATGGTTCATTAAGCATAAAAACGTGACTATTTTAAAAACATGACTATTTTTTCAAGGCAAATTCATATACTGATGCTCAAAAGTTCCTGAGTTTTCATATTATTATAAATGTTGAAAACAATTTTCAAGATTCTTTGATAAATAAAAGTTAAAAAGAACAGAATTTATTTCAAAATTGAAATCTTTTGTAACATTATAAATGTCTTTAGTGTCAATTTTAATAAATTTAATGCATCCTTGCTAATTAAAAGTAAAAAGATAAAATAAATGTAAAAAAAAAAACAAAAAAAAAAACATACTGACCCCTAACTTCTGAATGTTAGTATAAATATCAAGATAAACATTATTAAAAGGCAAAAAAAAATAAAAATAATAATATTGCAAATACAGTGCCATAGCTTATTTAACTATATCAGCCAACCATAATATTTAATTATTATAGATATTTCATATTGTGTCATACAGGCTGAAAAAGAAAAGAGAGGAAGTCACAAGCCTTGGTGTAGGAGTCACGTATCTCTGTTAAATATTAAAAAACAAGAATAAAAGGAAAAAAAAAACATCTCAGAAGGGAAGAAAACAGTGGAGAAATTAAGGAATGGAGGCTGCATTAGGCGTCACTTTAAACCAAAGTCTGTCAGAGAAAGTTATTAAACACATTCTCTTAATCTGTGGCAATAACATCTGGTACATTTGCTACTATATTGGTTTACCAAACGGCTTCGTTCCAAAACATAGTGTACTTTCTGCATAAGCAGCATCCTTACTAAATTTTGTCACTGAGCTTGTCACATTACAGGATTGGCTTTTTCTTGAAGGATACAACATTGCTGCCAAAAGAAAGTATCTTTGAAGGCAGCATAATTAAAATGCCTACCTTTTTGCCTACGATGCCTTAAAATACTGCTTACGTAGGCAGCTCACTAGATTTTGGAACAAAACCAACACCACTGACAGTTTAATGAAAGTGCTGTTTGAAGACACTGGACAGTTCTGTTCCAAAACAGTGTGTAAATGAGTGGTTTACTTGTAAGTGTGAACAGATTTGTTGGGTCAACATACCTGCACTGAAACGGCCGACAGAAGTGAAAGAGTCACTAAACAGAACTTCCACATTGCTGAGCAGAAACTCCACGACCACGGACTGGATGCGCACTTCTTTAAAAGGATCAGCGCCGCTTAAGCCCGCTGCTTCAATTTCTTTGGACCTAAAACAAAACAACAGCAGATTCTGCTTCAGATACACGAGTCTTAATTTGAAGCTTAAGCCTGTACTCGTAAAAACCACAACAAAAACAATTAAGCAGCTACGAGAACATCAGTAATGACACAATGAGTCTCATAAAAGTGTTAAAAAATACTGATATACTTCATATTCAATGATCATTCATAGCACTGTTTCTGATATGACCAAAAGCAAGGCTTCAAGTAAAATTATGCAAAATATTAGACCTATAAATGTATAAATGCACAGTAGAAAAGATATCACTGCAAAAATGCTTTTCCTGCTTAGATTATTAGTCTTTTTCCAGCCAAAACATATAAAAATTCTTAAACCAAGAAGTGTTTTCTAGACCATTCAAAATTATTGTCAAAATTTTTGCAAGCAAAATAATCTTGTTTTCTGCTTGAAATAAGATTATTTTCCTTCCCACATTGGCAGATTATTTTGCTTGTTCTAAGCAAAAACTCACTTAATTTTGACTTGGTTTTTCTAAAAACAAGACATTATTTTTTTACTTGTCTGTAAAAACCTTCTTGATTTAAGAATTTTTAGATATTTTGGCTGGAAACAAGACTAAATATTTATTTAAATCTGACCAAAAAAAAGTATTTAGTTGGAAGCTAAAACGACAATTTAGTTCTCACGTATATTACGGCTACTTACAAAAAAAAAAAGAAGAATAAACTAAACTAAATAAATAAATAAATAAAAATTTATTTCAACTGACAGTATTTTTTATATAAAAAACGAGATTCTTTTTTACCCTTTCAGATATGAAACTAGCACAGTTACCTACTGAGCTGCAAAAATCTGTCACTATTTGTAAAAATAGCATCTAACTACTACTTCTTGCAAAGAAAATACTGCTATTTTATTTTACACAGTGTAAATAGAAATCTTTCGTAAATAGCAAATCACTGAAAAATACTGCTATTTTCACTTAATGCAAACAGAACCCATTATTTTTTTGCACTTAGTGTAAATGCCATCTGTCACTATTTGCACTTAGGACAAATAGCCACTGCATAAAAAATAAAATAAAAATAAAATAAAAAATGGTATACACTAATATTTTTAATATAGGCTGAAGTGTTAAAGGAGAAGTCCACTTGCAGAACAACAATTCACAAATAATTTACTCACCCCCTTGGCATCCAAGATGTTCATGTCTTTCTGTCTTCAGTTGTAAGGAAATTATGGTTTCTGAGGAAAGCATTTCAGAATTTTTCTCCATATAATGGATTTTTCGAAAAATATTTTTTTTTGTATACTTTAAGCACAAAAGCTCGTGTAGCACTAGCTCTGGGATGCACGTCCATGACGCTACGTACTATTGAATCACGTTGACAGGTCACGCGGAACGTAGACGGAACTACAGACCCAGTGATTACAAAGCGAACATGCAAAGACTAGGAAGTGCAAGTAAGTAAAACGCTTTTTACAAACAAAAAGGTACAACAATGTCAGACGATTCTGAAGCTGTAAGAGAAAATGAGATGGAGTTATTCACCTACTCTACCTTTTTGAGCCAGAGCACACAGACGATGAACTTAGACGTGATTCGTAGCGTCGTGGACGCGCATCCCAGAGCTAGTGCTACACAAGCTTTTGTGCTTAAAAAGTATAAAAAAAATTTTTTTTGAAAACAAAAAGACAGATCGTTTCACTAGATAAGATCCTTCTTCCTCAGCTGGGATCGTTTAGAGCCCTTTGAAGCTGCATTTTAACTGCATTTTGGAAGTTCAAAATCACGGCACCAATGAAGTCCATTATATGGAGAAAAATCCTGAAATACCTTCCTCAAAACCATAATTTCTTTATGACTGAAGACAGAAAGAACATCTTGGATGACAAGGGGGTGAGTAAATTATTTGTAATTTGTTGTTCTGGAAGTGGAGTTCTCCTTTAATGTATTTAAAATTCTATGTTACCTGAGCAGGTTAGGGGCCCAGACAATGGCCAGGTTCTTAATGTGCATGTTCGTCTCTCCACTGCAGGTGGCCAAAAGAGCCAGGTGTTTCATGAGGTACTCCAAAGTGCTGATTCAAACACAAAAACATTACATCATGTCAAAAAACACAACACTTTTAACGACAGATGACACTTGTGATCTATGTGTAGTAAATATTAGGGTTACCGGTAGTGAGGAGGAGGAAGTTGCTGGATAACATCATGTACTTTCACCATTCTCTCTTCCTCCGTCATCTCTCCCATACATTCCTGGAAAGACAGGAAGTTACAGCTCATTTAGTAAGAGTAAAAACTGTAATATTGTGAAATATTTTTAAAATTTAAAATAACTGTTTTCTATCTGAATATTTTTTTAAATGTCATTTATTCCTGTGATGCAAAGCTGAATTGTCAGCATCATTACTCCAGTCTATAGTGTCACGATTCTTCAGAAATCATTCTAATATGCTGATTTGCTGCTCAATAAACATTTATTATTATTAATGTTGAAAACAGTTCATATCTTTGTGAACCCTGTGATACACTGACACAAAAATATCTTCTAACATGAACCAACACAATGGAACATACAAGAAAGGTTTTACAATACTGTGATATTACGAGTTGTTTTAAAGCCCTAATTTTGCAGAAAGTTAATGCTAGAGCCAGAATTACTTACAGCAAACTTGTCGTAGAGTTGGTACGTGAGCAAAGGATTGGGCAGCTCTCTGAAGTAGAGTTTGCACAGCGAGCCAACGCAGTGAATATCCTGCATGTACACGTCTTTCGTCAAGTCTGGAACATTTTCACTGTCAAACTCATGCCTGATCAGGATGAGATGCAAGAGGAGAGCAAATGTCATTATCATGCATATAAACAGTAAAGTATGTTGTACAAATTCCAGAAAAGGAAATCAGGGCAGGATCTGGGACATGATCGAACACACCTGAGTTTCTGTATGTTGGAGGACACGCCAGAGTGTCTGTAGATGCCATCCACCACACCATGCTTCTCTATGAACTCAGAGCAGCTCTTTAGGACCTGCGGCACTGAAGTATAACCACGCAAATATCATTAAATTACGCTTTCTGCAATGTTCCCAAGCACATAAAGAAAAATCGGTTTTAGTACCATCTTGGCCAGAGTTGAGAAGATGCTCTCCGAGGTCGCAGCCGAACACCCGTTCTTTTAGGATTCCCCTTTGCTTCAGCTTTTGTTTGGTGGGTCTGGACTTCATGAAGGTGCGCAGGAAGCCCATCAGCTTGCCGTGTTTCTTAGACACTGCCAAAAGGGGGCGACAGAGAGCTAATCAGGCAATTGAAAATGTGGACAGTATCACACAGTACAAAGTGTTCACTGCTTCCTACACACTCAGCAGGGAATATATATAAAATATACTTCATTTGAAAAAATAGATACCTGCAAACACACAACATGTTGTACACAGAAGGGGTTTTAAGTATATAATGAAAAACAAATATAAAATCATTTATATATATATGAAATGATGCATAACATTTCATAGCATTGATATCAATATAAATCATATACAATACACTTAAAACCCCTACATTTAGTTATAAATGATTTTTTTCGACATGTAATATGTAAATAAATGGGATTGGAAATCTCTAAACTGTTCAGTAACAAGCTGAAAAAAAAATGCTACATCTACTCTTAACTTATACAACTATAACTTTATATTAGCCAAATTTCACCTGACTGGCCTCATACACTCCCTATTATCTGCAATCTGATTAAAGTTTTCTGAAGCCTGTGAACTGCGCAGGACATTAACAAGTGACTTGAACGTACACGAGAAGTCTTCATATGAGCACTCTGACCCGTTAAGAGAAGAAAACCACACCAAAAATGCCTAAAAAACCAAACTCTATTATATGAAGCTTATAACTCCTGCAGGTTGTGTTCCATTTCTGTAGATCAGCCCTAGGTCTAAAAACCAAATCACTGAGTAATATAACTATAGATCAGTGGTTCTCAACCTTTTTAAATATTTCAAAGCTGCTTATTTTCATTTTTTTTTTTAATTTAGAGAAATTATGAGTGGCAATATATTACAATATATTAAAATAAATACTTATAAATACTTAAAAAATTAAATAAATAAATAAATGTATATAATATAATAAAAATTTAGAAAAACTAGGAGTGGCAATATATTAAAATAAATACTTGTAAAAAACTAAAACAATTAAATTCCATAATTTCACTAACAATGTTCTTTAAATTAGCGTTTACACTTTTTGTTGCCGAAGAATTTAAAAGACTTTTCTAGTTTTTGATTACAGGGTTTTTACAATATTTTTTGCTTACATATAGCAATTTACACTCAATTCAATTTTTGCTTGGCAAAACTGATAAAATTTATCAAAAAAATAAATAAAAATAAAAAGTTTGACTTTAAATCTAGAAATCAAAAATTAAAAACCCTGGTTCTTAAATGAAAATGTCCATTGTTAAGGGACTTCTTAAAATAAGAAATATGATTTTGCCTACATTTTCATTTTTAGCATTTCTAGCTTATGTTTTGTCTCATTTCAAAATATTTTAAACCATCTTGGGTCCCCTAGGAAGTGGGATAAGGCCCCCTATTGAGTTCTGACCCCATGGCTGAGAACCACTGCTATAGTTACTTCAAAAGGCTCAGGGTCAATGACCTGGATGAAACAAATGTAGGTTAACAGTTAAACGGGTTAAATGAGGGCCCTTTGCAGCCGTAAAGTAGACTGTTATGCAAGTCATCATTAATACCATCTAA
>JAHKKF010537294.1:32461-53131 GCA_019740295.1 Labeo calbasu
CCCGTTAAGAGAAGAAAACCACACCAAAAATGCCTAAAAAACCAAACTCTATTATATGAAGCTTATAACTCCTGCAGGTTGTGTTCCATTTCTGTAGATCAGCCCTAGGTCTAAAAACCAAATCACTGAGTAATATAACTATAGATCAGTGGTTCTCAACCTTTTTAAATATTTCAAAGCTGCTTATTTTCATTTTTTTTTTTTATTTAGAGAAATTATGAGTGGCAATATATTAAAATAAACTTAAAATAAATACTCATAAATACTTAAAAAATTAATTAAATTTCATCATTTCAATAACAATGTTCTTTAAATTAGCCGAAGAATTTTTATGACATTTCTAGTTTTTGATTACAATATTTTTTTCCCTCACATATAGCAATTTACACCCAATACAATTTTTGCTGGTCAAAACATATATATATAAATTATTTTAAGTCATATATATATATATATATATATATATATATATATTTTTTTTTTTTAATTTAGAAAAAACAGGAGTGGCAATATATTAAAATAAATACTTGTAAAAAACTAAAACAAATTAAATTCCATAATTTCACTAACAAAGTTCTTTAAATTAGCATTTACACTTTGTTGCCGATGAATTTATAAGACTTTTCTAGTTTTGATTACACGGTTTTTACAATATTTTTTTATTCACATATAGCAATTTACACCAAATACAATTTTTGTTTGGCAAAACTGATAAAAAAAATACAATAAAAATTAATTTAGAGAAACTAGGAGTGGCAAGATATTAAAATAAATACTTATAAAAAAAAAACCTAAAATAATTATATTTCATCATTTTAATAACAGTGTTCTTTAAATTATGGTTTACACTTTATATGACTTTTCTAGTTTTTGATTACAGGGTTTTAACAATTATTTTTTGCTCACATATAGCAATTTACACAATTCAATTTTTGCTTGGCAAAACTGATAAAATTTATCAAAAAAATAAATAAAAATAAAAAAGTTTGACTTTAAATCTAGAAATCAAAAATTAAAAACCCTGGTTCTTAAATAAAAATGTCCATTGTTAAGGGACTTCTTAAAATAAGAAATATGATTTTGCCTACATTTGATTTTTAGCAGTTCTAGCTTATGTTTTGTCTCATTTTAAATTATTTTAAGTCATCTTGGGTCCCCTAGGAAGTGTGATAAGGCCCCCTATTGAGTCCTGACCCCATGGCTGAGAACCACTGCTATAGTTACTTTAAAAGGCTCAGGGTCAATGACCTAGATGAAACAAATGTAGGTTAACAGTTAAACGGGTTAAATGAGGGCCCTTTGCAGCCGTAAAGTAGACTGTTATGCAAGTCATCATTAATACCATCTAAAAGGCAGCACTTTTAAAAATTTAGTATCGCAGTGGCTTAACCAGACGTGATGACGACGACTCTTCAAAGTTTCAAAACCACATTTTGACAGTCCTTTCGACTGTTTTTGTCTATTCATTTCCACTGTTTGCTGCTGGAATCTTGTCGCATCGCGCCTGGTTAGGACACAGTGTTAAAACGCTCAATATAACATGGATCAGGCACGACCAAAATCAATCCTCACAGCCTACTAACAGATTCTCATTTATACAACAAGTGGCCTGTAATTCTTCAGCAGCTGCTACAGAATGATGCCCACATGAACACTTGAATGAATTATACAACATTTTTGCCATCTCTTCAACCTCCAACACCCAAACTCATCTTCTCGAACCTCCCACACTCTCTTTGCCTGCTGTATAAACAACCACAATCTGTTACAAACCCCACTTGTCTCAAAGGATAGAAGGCGTTAGAAATAGACGGATACAGAAATGTTAGTTTAGGTAAATCCACTGAAGTTGTTACCAGCCAGGCTTAGGAACCAAGGATGAAGAACTGAGAGAAAAAGGGAACACAATCGATAGAAACATCAAATGCATCTAATACTTTTAGCATTTAAGCAGTTCATTAGAAGATGCTAATGTCGTGTTCAGCAGAACAACCTTAAAAACTTAAACACAAATTTGTTTTGACTGCAGTGCCTTTCAAGGCCATAAAATAACCTTGAAAACAGCAGTCATGTCAATATCACTGCACTAGAACATGAAGTAACCAAAGCATGTCTTTTTGAGAAAATACAACTAGGGCTGGGCGATATATTAGCTATTCATGATTAGATGTTTGGGGTTAGTAATGTATATAATTTAAGAAATGTTTCTTTAGCAGCAAATCAGCATTTTAAAAGATTGCAATTGCAACTGAAAATTAAAAAGTCAGAACTGCGAGGCATAAACAATTCTGTGAAAAAATCAATTGCGAGCAAAAACTCGCAATTGCGAAAAATAATTGCAAAATATAAACGATATATAAACTCAATTGTGAGAAAAAAATATGAGAAAAAGTCTGAATTAAAAGTTATAAACTTGCAATTGTGAGGACAAAAAGTCGAATTGCAAGAAAACTCACAATTCTGAGTTTTTTCTCACAGTTGAGAGTTTGCATCTGGCAATTCTGATTATTTCCTTGCAATTTTGAGATTATATCACGCAAGTTTGAAATGATTTCTGAAGGATCGTGTGACACTGAAGACTGGAGTAATGATACTAAAATAGGAATGAATAACATTTTAAAATATACTCAAATAAAATTAAAATAAAATAAAATTTTTACTATGCTTCTAATTGGTTGACAATATTTTTCTTAAATGCACAGCTAATGTAGTTTTAGCAGTTTCTTGACTGCTGTACAGTTCAATATGGACAGTATACTTAACCGAATCATTTTAGTTATTTCAAAGACACTTACAGCCTACCAAACTGAAAGAACCAAAAACCACAATGGGTTTAAAATAAATATGACAATTTCCTTTATTATCTATGGAATGCACGCTCTGTCTCTGCTCTCTCTCTCTCTCTCTCTTTTTGCACACACTTACAGACACTTACTTGCTCACGCTCATGCAAAAAACACGTGACTCGCTATTTAAGAGCTGCAAGACATTTCTTAGAAGCGGTGGTAATGGAGTTAATTTTGAACAGCTTTGCTATTAGTAGATGCTGCAGAATGTAGCTGACAGCCACAGACATTCACAAATGTCTTGAAACACCTGAAATGACTTGTGGTGCGTTGACAGTGGTAAACATGTGAAGTAACTGACTCCACACTGTTAATTATACAAAAATACTGCACGTCCAAGGTGGTAATGCAGCCACAATGTGGTATATATTGCCATTTAAAGTTGGCCTATTTCTAAATGCATTTTGCAGATGAACTCTTATATGCATAAAATCTTTTTTTTTTTTTTAAATGTTTTGAAATTGTACTGTTTAATTAAAATTACTCTTACTCTTCTCTTTTCTCAGATGTATACAGAACTTCTACAATCAGTTAATCTGCTTAAATCTGCTTCTGCAAGTTTGCGCTCTTCTGGTTCCCCATTTGAGTACAATCTAATCAACAACTGATGCACAGCATCACATCTCTGTCCTACATTTTTTCTTTTTCAATATACAGCTATGCTATAAACCCATTTCCATCACTGAATAAAAAATTTGGAAAAAGGCAATTGTGACATGTTATCTCGCAATTCTGATGCAACTGTGAGTTATACAGACAAAATTGTTTTTGACTTGACTTAACTTGCGTTTTTAAGTTGCAAGTTGTAAAGAAGTTGTAAAGAAGTTTTTTCAGAAGTAATGAGAAATAAAATCTGAATTGTGTGACATAAACATGCAATTGTGAGTAATTAAGTCAGAACTGCGAGACAAACTTTTTTTTCAGAATTGCGTGATATAAATTCACAATTGCAAGTTAAAAAGAGAAGTCTTTTTTTTATCCCCCTCAAAACTGGACTTTATAACTCGCAATTGTGAGTTTATATCTCACAAAATCGGGCAAATGAAAAGTCATAATTGTGAGATATAAGCTCGCAATTGCAAGGAAAATAAGTCCGAATTACGAAATATAAACTCGCAATTGTGAGAAAAAAGTCAGAATTGTGAGTTCTTATCTCGCAATTCTGACTTTATTTCATGCAACTGAGTTTATATCATGCAATTCCGAGAAAAAAGTCAGAATTGTGAGATAAAATCGCAATTACGAGTTATAAAGTCCAGTTTTGAGGGGGAAAAAATGAAAAGAAAAAAAGTCAGAATTGCGAGATATAAACTCGCAACGGCAAGAAAAAAAGCCAAAATTGCGAGACACAAACTCACAGCTGAGGAAAAAAAGTCAGAATTGTGAGTTTTTATCTCGCAATTCAGACTTTATTTCATGCAATTGAGTTTATATCATGCAAATCTGAGAAAAAAAGTCAGAATTGTGAGATATAAACTCAAAATTGTGAGAAAAAGTCAGAATTGCGAGATATAAACTCACAATTATGAGAAAAGTCAGAATTGCAAGATATAAACTCACAATTGTGGGAAAAAAAGTCAGAATTGCAAGATACTGTATAAACTCACAACTGTGAGATAAAAAAGTCAGAACTGCAAGTTTTCTCGCAGTTCAGACTTTATTACATGCAACTGAGTTTATATCACACAATTCTGAGAAAAGTCAGAATTGTGAAATATAAACTCACAATTGTGAGAAACATTTTGTGGTGGAAACAGGCTTCTATAACACTCGGCATGTCACAATACAGAGGAAAAGATCTGTTGTGACTGCGGTTTCATTGTGACTTTAATATCATGCCCAGCCCTAATTGTAACTACTGAAAAGTTAAAAAACATAAACAAAAAAAACATTACTTAACCATACCTGATGTTGGAGAGGAAGGTCCAGTCGTGTTGGTAACACCAGGTTTGGAGCCCAACGCATCCACCTCTGAAAAAGCCAATAAAGATAACAAATAATGTGGAGTGGATCATTGATAAACCAGCAAGAAGAGTTCAGAAATGACAACTCTTTTTCAGCAACATTGGTTCTATAAGTACATTTCTCAATCAATTTTGCTATAGAGATTTTAAAAGCCATTATTACTTTCAGAACTCTCCTGATCTCTAGACACTAAAGAAGAAGTGTGCATGGTACCTTGCTTACTGACAGGAGCACTGACCGACTGTGGCAACTTCTCATTGATTAATTCCACACATTCACTGGGAAAGAAGCCAACCTGAAGAAAACAGAGGGGAAAGCTGAGCTCAAAGTTTACAGTGTCACTGAAGATGGCCTAATTCAGGTCCTGAGGTTTAGACCGGTACCTGGAATCCATGCTTTCCTCTCCACCACGTGGTGTCCTCTTTGGGCGGCATGTCAATCACTGACAAAATATCACCAACCTTTAAAATGAGGAACAAAGACGCATACAAGTGATTAGCACGTGAACACACATACATCTAGTAACATAAACATGCAAATTACCTGTGCATTGAAACCATCAAAAAACTCTTTATAAAAGTACATTAGCATAGAAAAGGATGACGGAGGTCATATTTTTCAACCACAAGCACATCAGCAGCTATAGTTACATGCACTGCAGACAAAACACTTCATATATTTTCAACAACATCCAGTCACAATCAGATTAACATCTCTATTCAAAAGCAGCGTTGCGTGCCGAAAGACACTTCGACCCAAATTTAAAAAAAGAGGAAGAGAAAAAAATATATCAGTTCCTATCTCTCAGTGGAAAGCAGAAAGAGAAAAAATCAAGCCTGAGATGAGATAAAAGAGAAAAAGAACAAGAGAGAAACTAAAAAGGAAAAATTTAGAGATAAATGTTGATGTTGGATTGAAAAATCCTTGGTTAAATGTTAAAAATTCAACAGACAAACACCAGTGATTGCTAAGGTGCTTGGAATAGTTGCTAGGGTGTTTCTATGGGACTGCTAGGTTGTTGTGGGTGGTTGCTTAGTGGTTGCAAAGGGCTTTGGAAAGGATTTAACAAACAGATAAAATCAGCACTACTTAAAGTCTTGCCTAAATGTTAAAAACTCAACAGACAAAAGTGGTTGCTAGGGCATTTCTAGGTGGTTTCTAGGTTGCTCTGGTTGCTAAGGCTTTGACATGTAGTTGCAGAGGGATTCAGAGAGGTTGCTAGGGAGTTTAATAGACTTGAGGACTCAACAAACAGACAAACACAGCATTACTAAGTGGTTGCTAGGGCGTTCCTAAGGAATTGCTAGATTGTTCTGGGTGGTTGCTAAGGCTTTGCCAAGTCGATGCAAAGGGTTTCAGAGACATTGCTACAATATGGTCACAGAATTACCAGCATTCGACAGAATTAAGATTCAACAAACGGCACATCTAAGTGGCTGCTAGGTGCTAGGAATGGTTGCTAAGGCGCATCTAAGGGACTAGGTTGTTCTGGATGGTTGCTAAGGCTTTGCTATGTGGTTGCAAAAGTTTTCAGAGAGGCTGCTATGGCGTTCAACAGACAGACAAATAAATACAGCATTACTAAGTGGTTGCTAGGTTGTTTCTAAGGAATTGTTAAGTTGTTTTGGGTGGTTGCTAAGGATTTGCTAAGTCGTTGCAAAGGGTTTCAGAGAGGTTGCGATAGCATTCATCAGAATGAAAGATTTAACAAACAGAAAAACCGGTAAATACAGCATTACTAAGTGGTTGCTAGGTGCTTGGAATGGTTGCTATGGCGTTTCAAGGGAACAGCTAGGTTATTCTGGGTGGTTGCTAAGGCTTTGCTATGTGGTTGCAAAAAGTTTCAGAAAGGTTGCTATGCCATTCTACAGATTTGAAGACTTAGACAAATAAATAGAGCATTACTAAGTGGTTGCTAGGGAGTTTCTAACAGATTACTAAGGTGCTTAGAATGGTTGCTAAGGCGTTTCTATGGGGCTGATAGGTTGTTCTAGGTGGTTGCTAAGGCTTCACCATGTAGTTTCAAAATGGTTTTGGAGAGGTTGCCATGGCGTTCAATTTATTTGAAAACTTAGACCAACAAATACAGCATTACTAAGTGGTTGCTAGGTGCTTAGAATGGTTTCTAAGGAGTTTCTAAGGGACTGCTAGGTTGTTCTGGGTGGTTGTTAAGGCTTTGCTATGTGGTTGCAAAAGATTTCAGAGAGGTTGCCAATGGCATTCCCCACACTTGAAGACTCGACAAACAGATGAATAAATACAGCATTACTAAGTGGTTACTAGGGCATTTCTAAGGGATTGCTAGGCTGTTCTGGGTGGTTGCTAAGGCTTTGCTAAATATTAGCAAAGGGTTTTGGAAAGGTGGCCACAGCATTCATCAGAATTTAAGATTTAACAAACAGATAAATACAGCATTACTATGTGTTCAACAGCATTACTATGTGCTATGGCGTTCAACACACTTGAAGATAAAATTGACAAATAAACAACATTACTAAGTGTTTGCTAGGGCGTTTCTAAGGGATCGCTAGGTTGTTCTGGGTGGTTGCTAAGGCACTTCTAAGTGGGTGCAAAGGGCTTCAGAGAGGTTGCTATGGCGTTCTACAGACTTTATCTAATTATCTCCGCTAAGGTGCTTGACATGGTCACTAAGGCTTTGCTAGGTGGCTACAAGGTTGTTCTAGGTAGTTGTTAAGGCTTTGCTAGATGGTTGTAATGTGTTTCAGAGAGTATTTTATTGCACTGTTTTGTGTTTTACAGCTATATAGATTTCTAGGTTGCTGCTAGGTTGTTCTGGGTGGTTGCTAAAGCTTCACTAGGTTTCAATGCTTTGCTAGAACATTTAACTTGAAGATTCAATAGACAGATAAACACAGCATTACTAAGTGGCTGCTAAGGTGCTTGGCAAAGCCGTAAAGCATTTCTACGTGGTTGCAAAGAGTTTCAGAGAGGCTTTGATGCACTTGCTATGTGGTTACAGCTAGCTAGATAGATCCGTTTAAAAAATGATGTCATATGTATGCCAAAGAAGTGAAGTGTGACTGACAGACAGACAGAGAGAAAGAAAGACAGAGACAAAAAGAAATTGAAAGAGAAAAGGGGCCTCAATGTGTTCTAAGTTTGGGTCACCCCATTCTCTGGCCCAGAAAGAGACGCTGTATATGGAGCAGCGTATAGGGAGGGGGGACAGGAATAGACATGACGGAGGAGGAAGAGGAGGAGGAGGAAGTGCTGAGAGAACGAAACAGTGTCCCAGGACCAGGCAGGCTGTGCATGCATGTGCAGAATAAGGACAGGACGTGAAAAAGAGAGAACTCAAACTGGGTACAAGGTCTTTTGGAAGAGTTTGGAGTTCATGCTATAGTTTGATGTACAACACTGAATGGAGCAAGCAGCTAGTTGGCTTTAGCTTTGAAAGTCCCAGTTTTAAAAGGAAATAGCCACACAGGGGAAAAAGTAAGGGGTCTGAGTACCTCAATGGAGATCTCATCGCTAGCCTGAGCAGTGTAGCGCTTGATGACGTGAGCAGCAGCGATGGCAGGGACGTTTAAAGACGCTTCTTCTTTCAGCAGAAACCTGTTGCCATGGTTATCAATCTGTAGAAAGTATGACAATTCATTAAATATAATATTGCATGACTTCAGGTGGATGAAATCTCAGATGAAGACAAACAGATTCTGCCGTTTTATTGCCAAAATGGTAGCAAAATGATGAAATCTCTTGTGATGCATATGAATTTTATGCTCAAATAGTTCCAAAAAGAAGATATATCTGGGTTTTTTACCCATACAATGGAAGTCAATGGGCTCCAATGTTTGGTTTCTTTAAAATATTGTTTGTATTCCATAGAATAAAGAAATGCACACTGGTTTGGAAAGTCATGAGGATGAACAATCCCCTTAAATAAGTTTAATTTCTGATACTTTCGTATTTCAGCTTTAATCTACTCTAATTTGTTTACATTCGCATCTCTCTTTTGTCTGTCTCTCACCTCCATCCAGGTGAGAACCGGCCCACAGTTCAGCTTATTGTCCACGATCATGGAGAGACGGTTCAGATACTCCGACAACAGTGGCGTGAAGATCTGCATGAACAACATGCGTGTTCAAATGGCAAAATGACTCAGCAAAAATATCATTAAAGACAATTTAAAGCAATGTTTCAGGGTAAATCTGAGTTAAGCTTAATTGAAAATATCACTTTTTTATCACATTTTTCAGATGAAAGTATTTTCTGTAAGATTTCACTAAGATTCAGGTCAGTTTGAATTTTTAATTAGAGAAATTAATACTTTCATTCTGCAAGGTTGCAATAAATTTACTAAAAGTGTTAGTAAAGACATTTATGTTTTAAAATATTTATATTTCAAATGCTGTTCTTTTGAACTTTGTATGCATTAAAGAATCCTGAGTGGGAAAAAGACACAAAAATATTAAGCAGCAACATTTAAAAAATGTTTCTTGAGCAGCAAATCAGCATATTAGAATGATTTCTGTAGGATCATGTGACACTGAAGACTGAAGTAATGATGCTGAAAATACAGCTTTGCATCACAGGAATAAATTACAATTTAACATATATTAAAATAGAAAACTGTTATTTTAAACTGTAATAATATT
This sequence comes from Labeo calbasu, assembly GCA_019740295.1. NCBI lineage: Eukaryota > Metazoa > Chordata > Actinopteri > Cypriniformes > Cyprinidae > Labeo > Labeo calbasu. The sequence continues at coordinate 41,892 of JAHKKF010537294.1, forward strand.
TCTAAATACTATTTTTTGTTTTACTGTATTTTTGTCTTGCTTAGCATAAGAGACTTCTTTCTAAAACATTGTAAAATCTTACCAACCTCAAACTTTTGTATCTAAAGGTAATTAGAAACTATCAGATTTTAAATAATCTCATGATAAATGAAAAAACAAATAAAAGTGACATGTGAAAGATTAAGTGGTTTCCTTCCCAGCACTCTCCCTAAGGGTCCGGACACCAACCTACATTACTGGCCGACGACCTCAATACAGAGCAGCTAACTCTGTTAGCGGTACAACATGAGCTACGTTGAAGCTAAATGTGCAAAGCATCATTAATAGCCAGTGTAGACAACCTCACCTCCACCCGGTCTCCAATCTCGCACAGGGCAGGAAGAGCCAAGAGCTGTGAGTAACGGCGGTCGTAAATGCACTGATGCAGGTGGGCGTCCAGCGTCCGGAACTCTTCGTATGAACGCCGCACCATCCACGTCTTACCCTAGATTTTAGCGAGAGAGAGAGAGTTGGGGAAAGAGGGGCAGAGAGAGGAGGGGGAAGTCAACAAATTAGATGCTAACAGAAGAGATGCACGATGCAAAACGATGCGGTCTCTTTCACATTTGATACGGTCAGGCGTGTTTTTGTTTGTGGAAGGAGGGGGTGTTTATTATTAGCGCTGACTGGGGCATGCGCGCCCACTCACCTGGCAGGACACCTGCACGAGGAAAACCAGATCTTTGGCACTGCCCGAGGTCCAGCTGGCATCGCTCTGCTCGTTGGCAAACTGAAGCTGAAGGTGCAAAGAGCAGACATTAATTCATGAAGGTGTGAAGAAGTTCAAGTACACATAAACAAATGTTTAAAGGGAATGTTCACAGTCTTGCATCATCATTTGAAGGAACAGTTTACCCAAAAATAAAAATTCTGTCATTAATTACTCACCCTTGAGACGTTCCAAACACGCAAGACCTTTGTTCATCTTCAGAACGAAATGTAAGATATTTTTGATGAAATCTGAGAACTTTCTGACCCTGCATAGACAGCAAAGCAACTGACACGTTCAAGGCCCCAGAAAGGTAGTAAGGGCATCATTAAGATCAACCAATTGACATCGGGTTCAACCATAAAGTTATGAATCTATGAGAATACTAACAATAAATTGTTGAATAAACTTGCTATTTTTGTTTTCTTTGCACACAAAAAGTATTCTTGTAGCTTCGTAACATTAAGGTTGAACCAGTGATGGGGACGGTTTTAACGATGTCCTTACTACCTTTCCAGGCCTTGAATGTAGTAGTTGCTTTTGCTGTCTATGCAGGGTCAGAAAGCTCTTGGATTTCATCCAAAATACCTTAATTTGCGTCCAAAGATGAACAAAGTTCTTACAGGTTTGGAGCGACACAAGAGAGATTAATTAATGAAAAAATTTTCATTTTTGGATGAACTATCCTTTAAGTCTGCATATTTACACTATAACCACTTGGTATGTTGCAAGAACAACCGATTGATCGGTTGTATAAATTAGGCTGGTTTTGTGTTCACTGATACTGATCGGATACATTTCTTAGGGTTAGGGCTGGTCGATAATGGCAAAAAACTTAAATCTCACTTTTTTCAGAACGTCTGACCGTTTTTTTGTTTTGTTTTTTTTTTTACGATTTTTAACTAGTGAACTTGAAAATGTAACTATAACATGATTCAAGTGACTTTTTCTTTATTAAGCCTCTAGTTAAAGAATATTCTATTTCAAGTGCACCACGCATGAAGTTGTCAACATGATGTAAATGTTAACAAATCACTTGTTAAATATCCTTGCACAAAACATGCATAAACTACAGCTACATCTTGTACAAACTTGTCTTATACATATTATATGTTAAGAAATAATACAAAGAAAATGCTTTTAAACACAAAATCTCAAAAGTCAAGGTAATTTAAATTCAAAATGACTTAAGGTTTAACACCAGTAGACTATTATTAACTATAAATGTTCTGTAAAACAATGAATAGCAGCTTTCAGTCTGTCACAATGATGCAGACATGAAATAACAGACATACAGTAGTCATTCTTCACAGGTTTTTTTTATTGGATTGCGCTGCTTTTCCATAGTTTTTTTTCTGTGTAAACATGGACGCGTTTGACTGTTGCACTAATGCGTAAAGTATGCATTAAACTGGACGAATAACTTAGAACTATTTTCCTGCTCATCTGAACACAGGCAAATGTTGCAAGACAGAATCAATCGATCACAGAGAGCATTCACTCACTTTTGACAGTGCATTCAAACAGAGCTGCAATTCCCAAACGTATCTTTTGGCAACAGCAGCCCAAAACAATGCAAAAAACGTATGTTTGAGGTATTTCACAATAAACTAATTGAAATTGTAGCCTACAAACTTTGTGCAACTACATTTATTTAAATTGAATGTTAAAAGTTCATATTGATCATGCTCGAATCCGTAATGTTAATATAAATCACACACTGTCAGAATAAAAAGGTTGCATTTTATGCGTGCAACAGTCCCTGGCAGTCCCTTATGAAAATGAACCATGTTTTTACTAAAGTGACAGTAGCTCAAGTATAGTATTTGTAGATTGCCATGATTACCACGACAGTAAACATATTTTTAACATATGTAAACAACAATATAACCTGATAAGTTGCAATTAAGAATGTTAAAATGTTTCAAATATAATGTTAAGTGGGTATCATTACCCATTTTACTCTTAGTAATTTAATAATTTAAAAATTTCATCATTTAAAAGTATCGGTATCAGTATCGACAATACTTGCCTTTAAAAGTATTGATATCGTATCGAAAACAAAATAGGTGGTGTCATCCATCCCTAATGTGCATCCTGTGTGAACGGCACCTAGCGATATGAGCAGTTAATCACATGCGCCGACATGCGGTTGGATCGTTCTTTTCTCTGTACTGTTATTATTAACATATTGTCAAAGTGTCTAACGTTTGGTAATATTTCTATTCAAAATCACAATTCCTTGATTTCTAAAAATAAAATCGTGGCAAAACATTAAATTCAAATGAATAAAATCTGAAAAATCACCCACACTAAGGGTAAGTTTACCATTAGACATACAGATCTCAACGGGTGTTACATTTATCATGCACCTGAATCCCATCGTTATCATGCATTTATGTATGAGCTTACAGGGGGGAAAGTCCAATTTCAAGAGGCCTTTGGCTGCACTTTCCATGTTTCATTTTTCTAACATTTTGAGTTGGAAGTAACAAGATAAACACAAAAACATGTCCTGAATTGCATTGATTGTAACATTGCTTTCAGTCTGGACAGACAAATCACTAGAAAAGTGCCTGTTACTCACATTTAGTGAGATACAGCTACTCTCAAACACATGACCGTTTATGAGAAGCTGGGAAGATCCCTTCACAACAATTCAGTTACCATAATGCTCTTTCATATCCATGTAGCAAGCAAACTTCCTCATTGCTTTGACAATGACTGTAATTAGTAAGATGTAAGTAGTCACTACTTATTTTAAATTGTAATATTTCACAATACATATATATATATATACACATCTCACACAGTAGTATATGTGTATACTTATTACATGTATTTTAAAAAATAAATAATAATACTAGTATGGAACATGGCTAAAAATGTGGTACTGCATTAGAAATAGCACAAAGAAGAATAGAAGAACTGCTGAGGCCCTTTCTGCTTCACAGGGTCAGAGCAAAAAACATGTAAAGGTCTTATTTTTGTCTTCAGGGGGTTTAAACACTAATGAGACAGACTCCCACTCCAATCATGTTGTGCAGTCAGTGCGCTCCAGGTGCTCTCAAGTGTGTGTGTGTTTGTTTATGTACTGCACTCTGCCATTCTAAACACAAAATGCAGCACAAACACACAAAACAATGCCACAGGGACAGTGAATTACATTTTGAGAATGAATGTCTATCATTATGGCTGTAAACCTTCTTAAATGGATCACAGATTTTAGACAGGCCTAAATGAAGCACTTTGCGGCCGGCGGTTTATATGAGAAGAGCCCTGACATACTGCATTGTATCTGCAGATCAAGTGTAAGTAAATGTTTCCTCTTCCCTATCAGAGCACACAAACAGAATCTGAATAAGTCTGTGTGTTATTGAAGGTCACAAAGCGAGGGTCTGTATTGTCCCTGGAGATATTCTGGTTGTATGCTGATATCTGCTTGCTTCTACTTAACTCTCAAAGTCAAACTCTAACAGTGATGCAGCTTCACAACTGAACATGTATATACATGTATACAGGGCTCTACAGTGCGACCATCGCATTTGTGAAAACTACTGCGTGTGACTATGAAAAAATATTTAGGAGCACCATGTGCGAGTGACCCGATCAGCATATTTGTGTTTGTGCTGAGGGGAGCTTCAAAGGTGTCTATGTGTTTTTGCAACGTTGAGTAATGTATCACAGACATATCTCACAAATCCTTTCATAAACAAAGTGTAGAGACAGAGTCTTAATAAGAGCTTCATTGACTATAATGGAACTTTGTGAGATCGTGATAAACTAAGATGAGTGTCAGCTTTTAATGATTTTTAAGGGAGTTTGTAAAAGAGATATTGATTTAATACAAGTTAAATAAACAAGAAGTTAATATTAAGTGACTTCCATTGTCTGACTATAACACTGTTGCCTGATTTTGCTGTTTCGTCATCAAAAATAGTTTGAAACACGTCACAACCAAGCCGCTGCACATCTCCATTCAAACAAAGCGTTGTTTCGTTTATGAATGAATATGCATTTTTTAACGAATCGGTGAGACAATGATTCAATTTCAAATTCATAAAAAGAATCACTTGCTTTATTCCTGAATAAATCAGCCGTTCGAACGAATCAAATGAATGATTCAGTATTAAATCAGTGACCTTCCGTCACCTACTGGCAGTTTTAGTTTTATTTTTAAAGTATCTTTTCAGTTATTTAAATCATTTACTATTACTGTATTCAAAATGTTATATTTAAAACATTAATCTCGACATGTCTTTATGAATTTAATTGCACTCATGCCACCTCTGAGCCTCATTAAACATGAAAATACACCTACAAGCCACTTTTGCGTTCTTCTGTGCCACCTCTGTAGTACAAATTAATTTTGTTAATACTGATTTAATTTGATTGGTAACTTATTCTTATTCAACTTGTTCTTATTCTGTTGTTTTAATTAGAAATTTTAAAAAGCTTAAAAAATGTAATTAAAAAAAAAAAATACATAAAAGATGACACACCTTTAATACAGTTGAGTGAAAATGCCATTAAAAAGATAAAAACAAAATCCTCTGTAAATCACTTTAAGGAGTCAAATATCACCACATAACGGGAAGACAATTTTATCAGATTTTTAAATTACTGATTAGAAGGTGCTCCTGAAATTTTGACTGCTCCTGCCCTGATTTTAGATATAAAAAGACCTTTTATACTTCACAGTTCATCAGTGCATGTGATCTTCCATCAAAATGTAATACATAAAACCACATTTCTAAATAAGGTCATTTGGACAGTGAAAAATAATATTCATCAATAATATCGTGGTTTCAAATGGCATTTTATTTTAGTCCTGGTAAATAATCTTATTCTCTTCCAAATATGGCAAATTATTGAAGTATTAATGCTTGCATAGGCAGTATTTTTAGGTATCGTAATATTATAAGACCTCTAACACTAGCTTGCTTTTTCTTTTTCTATTCTGTTTTCTTTTTATTTATTACATAATAATAAAATAAAACCCTTGCTACATGTACTGCGTTAGACTAACTGAGACTTGTCATAGCACTTGCATGTTATTGTTTTTTTGTTGATTTTGATTGCTTCCATTGTCCTCTTTTGTAAGTTGCTTTGGATAAAAGTGTCTGCTAAATGTTTAAATGTAAATCATAATTATGCTCCTGATGGAAAATACTTCATTTCTTTGGGGCAAAATAATAGCATGAGTAATAATAAAATTATAACTTGATGTTCCTTCCTTACTAAATAAATGAACAAGTTTATATATATATATATATAAAAATAAATAAATATTTATTTATTATTTCGAAACAGCATAAATGTACAGCAAAACCTAAAATCCTTCAATAGGTGTTGCACCTAACTTTTAGCGAAGAGCTTAACTTCTGCTTAACAAGATGAGATCTTACCTCGATAGAACCGAAGTCCACATTTTCATAGTGAAAGTGGGCACAGTCAACAAGCTTGGGGAAGTGACCTTTCACAACAGAAAGCCTGGAACCACAAACCAAAGATCAAATGAGATAACACACCTTATACTGTATGTTTATCACAGGTGTGTTATGAGTTATAAGTAGAGAAAACTATGGTTTAACCTATCTGGTTATTCAAATAAGTCATTATAGCAAGCAGCACTATAACTACTGCTTAGCCTTAATGATTTTCATCTGGAAAACAACATAAAACAAAACAAAACAAAAAAATCCCACAGACTTCTCCATTCTCTGCCAAACACCCACACGCTAACATCGAGCACTTTTTCTTCAGCTCTAGTTTGTATTTTCAAGTTACATCGAATGTAGAAACTCTCTAGGGCAGCTTTCGGTAAGCTACTCATGGACACCGCAGGGAAACTTTGCATCCCATTATCTCTAATTTCAGAGGGAAGTGAAACTCAGTTCTTCCTGTTTTACAGTGTGTTCAGAGCTCAGCAAACCTGAAGGTGAACTTCAGAGCTATAATGCTGACAATAACACAGCTCTTCACTTCAACTATTAAACCAAAACATAGTCTCATGTCTCTTTGTGTCTAAGGGTGTGTTCACACTTTTCATGTTTGGTTCGATTAAAACAAATTCTGGTGCGCTTGCTCTGTTAGTACTGTCCATTTGAGTGAGTGTGAACGCTGCCATCCGAACCCTGGTGTCCACCAAACAAGCGGATGGGTCTCGGTCCACTTCCAAATGAACTCTGATGCAGTGTATCCAAAACAAAATGAGCACAGGGCAAACGTGGAGCAACGAGGAGGCAAAGTGCCTTTTATGAGCTTTCTGTGAGTTGGCAGGTGGTGAAAATAAAACCATATATACGCAACTATGACCACACTTAGTCCAGCAGATGACATTAGGTGTATTCGAATGCACCTTTTGCTTTTGTTTGTGGTGTTCGGTGAGTTCCGTCACCAAAAGGCGTCATTCAAACCAACCAATCAGGTCGTGAATGTATCACTATGCCTTTAGGTTTGGTATCTTTAGGTTCGCTGTTAAAAATGCCAATGTGAATGCTAAACAGACCAGGACAGAATGTATAATTTTCCTTTTTGGTCCAGACCAAATAAACCAAACGATCCGAAACTTTAGGGCTGTTTTACTCTTGTTTTCAATTACTTGGTCTCAAACTGATTTTGAGGGTGATGGTTACAATTGAAGTGATTGTGGTTGCAATTTGGGAACCTTAGTTAAGTAAGCTGCTTAAAAAAAAAAAAAAAAAAAAAAAAAAGAGACCTATGATTTCACTGATGTACAAAACGAGGACAGAATCGCAGAATTCAGTCATAATCATGGAATTTACTGTAAAATGCGGAATGTCAAGGAATTTGGCAAAATTTGGATGAATTAATCAAAAGGTTATACACCTAATTAATCTGCAAAGTTACATTTTAGGACTTGGTGGTACTATCCAATGTAACTTGTGGTGATTGTGGTGTTTTCAGCATCTCCAATCTCATATGAAGACATGAACTTCATCTTCAGAGCTGCTCTAGCTCAAATATTAAAACATTATTTTTAAAGGAAAATTAAACTATTTTTCATTTTTCATCTGTTGGGCAGCATATTGTTTTTTGTTTTTTTTTTAAGAAACTTTTCAAAATTTAATCTTATTGCAAATCATAAAACAGAATCCAGAAAAATTAAAAGCTAACCCAGAATTTAAATTATATACATATAAATACACACATTTTTTTCCCCAAAAAATTTGGCCTAGCTTTTATTTTTCTGGATTGATTTTTCAATCATAGGGCACTATTATTGGTACATTTCAAAAAAATAATTATGTTTTTTTTTTATTCTAAATCAAAATGAACACCACAAAATTAGGGTTTAAAAAAAAAATTTCACAGGGCCTGATGGAAAGACATGCAGTTTCTCACCTTTTGCTCATCTTCCCCTTCAAGTTGGCTGTGGTGCCCACCGATCGGGTCCCAGGCTCCCCAGAACTGTCCAGATTATCAGTGCTTCGAGCCTGAAGAGCGAGGAAGGAGAATAGAGAAAAACGATTTTATGCTTTGATGGGTTCATGCAACAACACAAAGATCAAAGTCAGCCCTGTTTCAGGAGCTACAGTATGCATCATTTGAATTCAAGGACAGTCAACATACTTTGGAGACAACAGATTATGAATCAGCACTTAAATCAGCAGTGATATTACAAAAATGATTCTTTGAGGATTCGTAAGGTCTCAAGCAGATCACTCTGATGAAGAAAATCACCAAGCAAGCAGCTTGTGAAGTGACCAGGACAGTCGTCTGCTGACCTCTAGTCTCATTTGGAATAAAAGCCAAGCATTTACATCAAACAAATCTTCCAAAATGGGTGATTAATGTAGAGCAGAATGGATTTGTTATCACAATTTGACCACAGGCATGTGATCTAAGCAGCAATTTTAAAATCTCTATACAAAATTAGTATCAGGTTTGTATAAAATCGGTGATTAAATGGCACAGCAAGCGATAAGAGCATAGAAAATACAAAAAAATCTACATTATGTAGATAAAAGCCAATTTAAAAGAGAGGCAATCACTGTGAGGTGACCAAATTGTGACATCCAACATAAACAATGCTGGAGTTTTTGGAATAATAAATAAATTTGTTGTATTTTGAATCCAACTTTTCTTTGCAAAAGGCAAAAAGTTGATCATACTGATTTCAAACTTAAGGATTCATTTGTTTGAATACACACTGAACCAAACACTATCATAACTATCATATTTGATTTTATTTTGATTAACCATCAATACTATAGTTGATAATTCAGCACACTTTATTTTTGACAAAACATCCCATGTTTCGGTAGTGACTGCACATTTTCGGTATTGACAATAATGCTTTGTTAGCGACCACATCACAAGACAATTTAAAAACAACACATGAAAAAAATACAAAAATTATTTTAATATCAAGCTGAAATTTAAGGGTTAGAGTTCAGGACAGCCACCTCCCAATTAAAACAATTTTACATATATTAAGCTTACTAATATTTTAAATATTAATGGGTTTCAATTAATAATAGAAGGATCTTAGAAAACATTAAGATTTGAATACTTAAATGCTTTTTGAATGCGTTTTTTTGGTCGTGGGAAAGCAGATCGGACCAATTCTGTAGAATGGCCCATATACACTCTCAGATTATAAAAAGCTCATGTAATTAAAATAAAGCCATTCTAAAATATCTCATGCAAAATCTAATTTAATGCCAATTGACTTTCCGTTGAACAGCAGTGTGGCGTGTGCCTTTCCATTGAGTGTAGTTTTCAACAGACTTTCATTTTACTGTCTTTGCCTCAAGCTTACAGCTGATGTTGTTAGTAAACACGATGTGACGTGACACGCAGCTCTAAAAAGTTCAGTTCAGACTCCCAGATTTAGAGTTCCAGTATTACAAAACAGTGTTCCGGGTCTGAGAGCAAGAGCGGCGTACACACCGGATGTTTCCTCCCCTATTACAGCTTTTTATTCTTGTCCTTGATGAATAAAAGCCCTGGTGAATTATGGCTCAGTCATGCAGATTAGTTCTGATAACAGCGGACCTGTCACGATGACTGTTTGAGTTTCATCCACCTGACAGGCAGTTTCGACGGAAACACTGCCACGGGAGCATTTGGTTGCGAGACAGCACTTCCCCGAACCCCTCGGGGGAAGAACAGATCTTTGCAGTCCTCCTTTAGGTTTGCACAACACCAAACAGTCATGGATGAGTTCAAACACAGGAATGAGGGATGACAAGAGTGGATCTGCCTACTGTTTTAGCCAGTGCAATTTTTGTTTTCTTTCATCATAGACAGCAAATTAGGAAAGGCCAGCAAGGCGATGATCAGATTGATTTAAGCACTGTGCATGTGGCAGTATGGGAGAAAGGACATGTGTCGGACACGTCTGTCAAACTTACCTTTATTGCTAGCTGCTCTCCCCTGGCCAAGAAACCTTTAGAGATGGTCAGTAGTGCATAAGCATATTTAACAAGGATTAAACCTTACACTGTACTGTTAAGCAAGCAGATGTGTGTGTGAACTTTGTGTATTCCTGTATGGTTCCAGTTATAACAATGAAGCCCTCAGTATGTGTGCTTACTTCTATAACTAAGCAGATTGTAAAGCAAAAGCACTGGTGCCGTGTAAACAAATACTGTGTTTGGATTTGCATGCTGCAACTTTTAGAAGAGACAAGGAAGCAAAGCTGAAAACACTGACAGAGCGACCTCAAAAGATACATCACTTACGTCAACCTCTACCTGACCACAAGCCCACAGCTCCTGATCACAGTTACTGATAATGAAATCTATTACAAAAACTGGATAGAAAACTAGCACTAAAAAGAATAATAATAATAAAAAAATCTTTATTATTAATTTAAAAATAAGTTATAAACATGCTATAAACATACTAAAATACAAACAAAAACTCTTATATTTATATTATAATACAACATTTAGTACTTAATTTTAGTACTTTACGAATTGAAATAAAAACCCAATCAAAACTTGATTAAATAATAATAAAAAAACAGATTATTATCATTTTATTTACTTCATTACTAACTGAAACTAAAATTTAAAAATACAATCCAAAATAAAGATTGGCCAAATAACTATTTTCAAATAATTGAAACAAAAGCTAAACAGAAAAGCAAAAAACACAATCCAAGACAAAAACTATAGTTAAAACTAAAACTAATTCTAGTTATTAAAAACAATACAAAAACAAAACAATTAAATTACAAAAGTCATCTGAAGATATAAAGATGCACCAAAATACAAACAAAAACTCTTATTTATATAATAAACTTTATACAATGATTAGTACTTAATTTTAGTACTTTATGAATTGAAATAAAAACCAAATCAAAAACCTTTATGTTTTTCAAAAATACAAACAATAAGAACAATTTCTAATTTTTTTTTTGTTTATTTATTCATTCATTTCATTTTTGTTTATGAACAAGTACAACTAACCAAAACTAAACTTAAAAAAAAAAAAAAAAAAAAAAAAAAAAAAAAAA
>JAHKKF010537295.1:0-33355 GCA_019740295.1 Labeo calbasu
AAATTATACAATCTAATTTAGAATAAAAACTGCACATGCAGCATGTATACAGCATCTTTGTTTGGATCTGGATTAAAATGCAGTGGTTGGCATCATTTTAAATCAAAAACAGCCACAGGCAAACCCTTACATGAAGAGATTTCTTTTATTGGTGTTATTTTTTTTTTTATTTGATTTGAGGATTGTTTTCAAATTTCAAATTAGTTTTTTGTTATTTCACAATTTTCACAAAGAATTGTGCTGCATTTTGTCCAAGCATTAAAAGGACACCTTTTCATCTAAAATTTGTCTTAAATCTCATTTAAAAAAAAAAAGGTGAGAAAATTGTATTGTGAAATCAGTGTCGTGAATCGTTACATCCTTAGTCTTTACTGTAACTTTACAATCAATTTAATTTGTTTCTGCTAAATAAATGATTTCTTTAAAAACAATACCGATCCCAAACTTTTGAATGGTAGTTTATATCGTATAGTTATTTTATAGGATTTCTACCCTAGTAAAAAAGATTTAAAATGCATTTATTTTATACTTTTATCGCTTGAGACTGATATAAAAATTGTAATTAAACTTTTTTTGGAGTAAAAATGTTTTAATGTCGCTATTGATGAGGAAGTTCCAATTTAGCACAATCATATATACTTAAGTATATCTTTAGTTAGACTTCAACACTACTTTTGCACAATTAAAGTGCATTAAGTACAAAATTAGTTGTTCCGAATTACCAGACGTTAAATATACCAGTTTAGTAAACCAAAAGTACAATAGTTTTTATTAAGTACATAATATGTAAATGTATTTGTAGTATACTTGGCATGAAATAAATGTATTTTAAATACATTTTTAGTATATTTTCACTAGGGTAGTCAGGCATTATCATTAAAAATTAGATTTTACAGCCTGCACCCATCTCTTAGTTTTCCTTCCAGACAAAGTCAGTCTTACAGTAGAATGATTCACAAAGCCTTGGCGAATCAATCCAAATGAATCATCACTGTTAAGTAACCGCTTATGTCTTGCTCTACGAATATAGTCTCACCTGTGAGTAGGTGCAGTTGGGTCCTATTTTTGTGTTCTCGGCCTGAGACCTGTGTGGGTGAGGGAAAGCCTCGGGTCTGGCTGACTGTGAAAGAGAGCGGAGGAAAGACGTCATGAGCGTGACGAGTGGGCGCACTCTCGCAACCCACATCCACAGTCGTACGTGTGGGAAGCTGGCTATATAACTCCAAGATTCATCTCCGCTCGCTCCGTGTTATTCAACACAGCGGATGACTCATGTTCGATACACCAAGGTTGCTTGTTTTTAATTCAAAAGCACGTTAATAGCATTTCAATGATGCCCACCATGTCACATTATGCAGTTTGACCTCATAGTAGAGGGCAGTCGTGATTTGCAGACTGGTACTTCACACTTCACAGCAATCAACTCCTCACTAATGTTCCTCTTGAGCACGAATGCTGAGTGTTCAAGGATATCAGGGGACCTGCGATGACTACAATCAGTCATGATTGCGGACATACGTGAAAACAGGCCCACATCCATCTTAATCAGGAGGAGCGTGCGTCAGTAGTTGCTGACAGACAGCATAAGGACAGATGAAAAGCTTCAGCTAAACTTAGAGGCTCTCCGGTTGGTGGTGGGGGCTGGGGGTGAGATACAAAGAGACGGCTTGTTGCAGAAGTCAAACAGATTGGCCGAGAAACATACGGACAATGGGATGATCTCGCCTGTATGCACACCTTGGAGACTTACGTGGCAGCACACTCTTAATCACACCCTTAATCCACATGAGTCTAAAACATATGTCGGTTTTTGGCCAAGCAGCGGGAGGTTTAGCCATGCTGATGTGTCGGGACTTAGCTGCATTCATTCACAGGCAGCGAAGTACATACTGGCTTATGGAGGGATCAGAGAGTACATGGATTCCGGTGTGGCAGCAACAAAGAGATGCATTTAGAAAACAGGCAGTAAAAATTTGTTACACTTAGACTGCGGCCTGTCAGCTGTGCAATGTGAGCCCCGGGCTTTAAAAGACTCATTCAAATATTAACACCTGTGAGTTGCTATGTTCAGGACCAAGGGCTTTGTGTTACAATGTGGGTCAGTGTGCAATGCAAGGGCGAGATAGATACTTATCGGTCAGCTTCATTCGCCAGTAAAATGCTTGAAAAATGAGATTTGACTTTTTTTAGGGATGCACAGTATATTGGTACCACAGCGTTACAAATGATTTTTCGAAGTTTATTGCAATACAAGAAAATACAATTTCAGATTTTCTACTTTAAAATTTCACAAAATTTAATTTAATGTGTTATTTGCTGTTTCTTTGTAATTCTTTGTGCTGTCTTTTTATCAGCTAATATAGTATTTAATTTATCAGTATAAATTGTTACAGATTACACTGTAAAATGTAATCTTAAGCAAATCTCAAAATTAATATATATTTTTTCAAGCTTACATTTTAATGTTGTAATGGCTAAATTTGATTGTACTGACTGTAATTTTAATACCAATGCATCGCTAAAATACACGCTTATTGCAGTACAAGAAAATACAATTTCAGATTTTCAATTTCGAAATTTCACATTTAATTCGATGTTTTACTTGCTGTTTCTTTGTAATTGTGAAATTTAAGTTAATCTTTTAAAACATTAACAATTTAATAACACTGTAAAATGTAATCTTAAGCAAATCTCAAAATTAATGTCTATTTTTTTCATGTTTACATTTTAATATTATGATGGCTAAATTTGATTGTAACGTTTAAAACACCTGATTTTAATTATTCTTTCTAGTTTATTAAAACAAAATAGTATAAAATTAAAAAAAAACATGAAAATAATTATTAGCCAGAATCTTAATATCAATGCATCGCTAAAATACTCAAATTTTATTGAAGTACAAGAAAATACAATTTCAGATTTTCTACTTGTTTCTTTGTAATTGTGAAATTTAGTCAGTTTTTGAGTGAAAACTGTTTTGTCGTTTTTATCAGCTAATATAATATTTAATTTATCGGTATTGGTTGTTATTATATTTAATTATACATTTTAATTTCTCATTTTTACACATAGATTACTTTTGCCATCATTGAAGGCTTAAAGTTAATTAACTATTTAATAACACTGTAAAATGTTAACTTTCGCAAATCTCAAAATTAATATAAATTTTTCATGCTTACATTTTAATGTTGTGATGGCTAAATTTGATTGCATTTAAAACCCTTTTTTTATTTTTTTTATTCTAGTTTATTAAAACAAAATACAGAATTTTAAAAATCACAAAAATAATTATTGGGTGTAATTTTATTATCAACGCATCGCTAAAATACATGAAGTTTATTGCAGTACAAGAAAATACAATTTCAGATTTTCTACTTTGTGAAATTTTGCAGCAATTTCTGAGTGAAAATTGTTTCTTTTTTTTTTTTTTCTATTTTATCAGCCAATACAAGACTAAATTTATCGGTTTTGGTTGATATTGATATTTATTAGTGCATAATAATTTCTCATTTTTATCCGTAGATTTCTTTTGCCATCATTGAAGGTTCACTTAAAGTTAATCTTTAAAAACATTAACAATTTAATAACACTGTAAAATGTTAACTTTGGCAAATCTCAAAAAGAATATCAATTTATTTTTTATGCTTACATTTGATGGCTAATTTTGATTATTGCAATTAAAACAAAATAGTATAGAATTCTAGCCAGAATTTTAATATCAATGCATCACTAAAAAACACTCTTAAAAATAAAGTTTTTTTTTTGGCATATTTACCATTTACCATTCCTGGAACCTTTCCATTCCACAAGTTCTTTACAGTGGAAAAACATTGTTTAGAAAAATGTTTTTTATAAGAACAGATCACCGAAATGTTCTTTGGGGAACCAAAAATGGTTATTCTATGGCATCGTTTTGAAAACACCCTTGTAGAAACTTTATTTTTAAGAGTGTAGGTCTGTACTGTACTGTAACTATCACTCTACAGTGTGCCCAATTTTATATCGTATATGTTACATAAATTGGTGTTTAAGCCCACCACCAATGGTTTTTACACATTTTTATATAACATACACAGACAGACCAATAGAGGATTTGGGTCACCCCAATAAAGAAGAAACTCTGTTCATGGGTGAAGCTCAAAAATACATCATATGCCATTCTTAATACTTCAGACTCTCAATGCCTTTCATAGTAACTTGGAGCTCAGTACTGAATCATTTGCTGACAGTCACCTTAAAGGATTGGTTCATACTTAGACACTGGCTAGAAGTTTTTTAAGCATCCTAAGCATCACATGTTCAGACCAAATATACTCATAGGGTGCTTCAAGGGGTGCTTTAAACATCAATCTTTGAGAGAAAATCCACAGCTGCCAATGCAATTAATTCTATTATACAGAGCAGTGGGATAAATCTCAATGATGGAGTGGCAGGATGAATAGAGGATTGGGACGTGCATAATTTATTGTAACCTTGCACTCTGAACTTTATCATCAATAAAACCGAAAATACACAGAACGGAACGTAATCAAATAGACTCTCGTGTTACTGCGAAGGTACCATTCTTAGAAGGCAAAGTGCAATGAAATTTGAGCAAATAAACAAATAAAACAACGTGAGGAAGTTCTTACCATGGTAAAAATGACCATGGTAACTACATTTTCTGCTTCTGAAAAGTATAGGGTTATACTTTTATACATATAATAGTTTCCGCCAAAATTAGATCGTCTGTAAAAGATAAAAGCAACAACAACATATATAGCTGAAATAAAATTAATTTATCTAATTTTATCTATTTATTTTATTTAATTACCAACTAATTATTACCAAGTTACCGCTATAACAGCAATAAACTGTATGATATTATATAAACTGTATATGTCAGTATGGTATTACATAAACGGCGACTACCATAGTATGGCTAAATTATAAAAGGCGCACCTGCAATGGATAATATTTATTAAAATAGCTATCAAAGAAAAATATACATGCGTAAATTATTTCATATATGACTGTATAATGTTTACAACTTTAATAGTAAACTTAAGTGCAACCACAACGAGACATATGCTGCAAATATAAGTTTTGAAAAGCTTTTAACAAGAGTAATTCTAAAAGCATGCAAGGGAAGGCATAAATTGTTGATCTTCATACATTACCTTGTTATTAATTTCAGGAAACATGTCGCTTTTTGACACGTGGATTTTTAACACATCCAAATCATAAGGCATAAGGCGTGAGAAAGAAACAACGCGTTCTCTATTAAATCCAGCAGGAAACTTGCATTTGCATCTTAAGAATCCTGTAAGACACCGGAACCCGTCGTGTCAGCACTGGAAAATAGCAGCGGGAACTTCGCGAAATGAAGTGTTTCCCGATGAGGCGGAGAGGGGTTGAAAAGCTTTCGTCAGCAAGAGATTAACGGAAAGAGGCAAGCTGTCCGTCTGCTCCACTTGACGTGTATGTCCCGAGATATGCCACCTGTTCAGGTTTTCCAGCCTGCTTGCACTCTATATAGATTTGTTTACGTGCGCTTACCTATCACTGAACCCATATTCCTTCCATCCTAGCATACTGCATTTGTTTGCCAAGTCATGGCGCTCCTAAAAGTGGTAATCCAGGACACTTATGGCACAAAGTGCAGCTGTACAAGTCAGCCTCTAATAACACAACCGGCTCGCAGGCACGAGTTTTTTAGTGTGTACTTGCCGAGCGAGTGCCTCCGCTCACAATTTCCTCGCTTTGACACGAGCTTTGAGTATGCAAGGGCACCGCCTTCGCCACTATCTGTTTACTGCGCTCTCTTTAGGCTAAGTTTCCATCTGTCAACGAACGATGGGACCCCAATAAATAACGCCTATCAGTACATCGTCATTCCCAAAGCACTGTGTATTTCAAAATGTCAGAAGAGCAGTGGGCGAGCCAAGAGCTTAAAACCCCCCTCACTCAACCTCCTTAACGCTGTGATTCTTTGGGCTTAGATCTGAACGGGAGATCGTGTTCTTGCATTAGATTAAAAAAGTACCATTTTTATTCTACATGAAGGTGGTCCAAGAATGAGGGGCGTTCGCACCAGAGGAACCTTTTCATACTTTGGAGTACTATAGAGGGTTTGCACTTATGTCACGATTTGGTCAATTACCCAGATGCAGGATACTTGGATGTAAACAACAGCATGGATTGCACGGTCAATGCACTACTGAATGTTCTGCTGGAAAACATGTTGAAGTTGCTAAATCATAGAAGGACTTAGTAAGCAGGAAAGGGTGCAATATTTTGACAAACTAAAGTTAATAGGTGGTAAAGATATGTACGAGCAGTATTAATTAAGATATTAGCCTAATATTTCACCTACCTGACTGGAAATGATAACAAATGTGAATGTTGTCAAGATTCTTGCCCTGGAAATCCTGATTCAGTTTGGCCAACCACAAACGCCTTTTTTCAGGCAGTGTTTTGCACTGTTCTCCTTGATTTGTTATAACTTCTGGCAGTCTGTAGTACTCCAAATGTTATTCGCAGTCTGACCTATTAGTACAGCCCAAAACATGACAATAACTGATCAATTACTTGCAAAATATGCAAGTTTTGTTCGGCAGTGGCATTGTTTATGTTTAGTGCCACCAATATAGCCGGTTGATGACGCGTCATGAAAACACTCTATTGGCGGAAGTATCCACTTTTTGGAGCGTTCACACCACAGGAACTAGGAATGGTTTTAGTTCTAGAAACTCTGTTTGGAGGAACTAAATTAGCTCCTACTTCAGCATAGGGTCTGAAACAGTTCTATTAGAAATATCAGTGACGTAAGTTTACACTAATTGGCTATACAAAATGTCGTTTACCCTGCATTTTTAAAAGAGCCATGTAAACATATTTACTCCACAAACATGGAAATCTGCAATAATGGCATTTATCTGTTGTCTGCAGCGTTGTGTTCTTTTCTCAGCCTTGATAATATGTAATACTGCAAGTTGTCAGATTTTCATGCTCTTTAAATCACGTAAATTGTGCATTTACGTTCCTTCTCAGTTATCACGAAACCCACAAAAAAGCCCAGATCACGGCATCTTCCATTAACATTGATGTTGCATTTGACATTTAAAGTAATGTTGACATTTGTAAATTCTGTGAATAAAGACATCACTGTAGGACGCTTTAGAGTTCCTGCTGCCACTGCAAACGAACCTGAAAATGGCCTGAAGGAGAAATTAGCCCTGCTGGCTAGTTCCTAGAACTAAAGGCCTGTGCACACCAAGAACGATAACTATAATGATAACGATAAAAATATAGTTATAAAAATCTTTCTCAGTATTAAAGAATAACAGAGTCCACAACACAACTACAACGATAAAAAACAGAGAAATTATATTGTTGGGATCAATTTCATAATGTTTTTTTTCCAGCTGATGAATGATAAAACCATTGACACCCAATGAGAGTCAATCCTGCTATCACAAGCTTGAGAATTTAAAGAGTCTAAAGAGCATGTGCTTAGAATAAACATGAAATCGTATGTTGGTGTGGACGCTAATTTAGTTATCTTTTCAGTTATCGTTCTTGGTGTGAACGGTCCTTAAGTGGTGCGAAAGCCCCTATGTTGAGATCACATGACCAGCCAAGTGCTAGTTAAATTAGGTGTGTTTGACTTAATTAATGCACAGCAGCGCAGACCAATCAGTGGCTGACTTGCAGTGCATGCCGACGCCACATTGCTGTGATGTATAGCATCAAAGTATCACGTCTCAGATTTCAACACATGACAACGATTGTGTTTTATGTTTATTCTGACACCTTTAGTTCTACTAATGCTCACAAATCTGTTTTTATAACAGTTAAAGCTCTTTCACTTAGTCACAATGTTATATAAGCTATGTTTCCATCAAAATTTTATGCGCATTTTGAAGTATCACACAAGAAACGAGTGATGGAAATTGCAAATTTCGAAAGAAAATCACTTAATTTGCAAAAAAGTTTTTACACTCGCTTGAAGTGGTTTTTGACTTATACGAAAAAAATTAATCTGAATAATGGGAGATGGAAACACATATGGAATAAATTCCTCCATGCCCATTAAAAAAGTAATGTAACTTTGCACTATGGGATGGCATAACCTGACTAACCAGTTGACTGATCTTGTTGCACAGCATCTGAAATGTTGCTTTTAAGACCAAGTCTGTTATCAAAGTATTTCTGTAAATGCCTCCCAGAACTACACGACTGCGTTCCCAAACAGCAGGCATCCATTGCCGAAGGCAATGACCACATTTATTGTTTCATCTGCTTGCTCTGAGGCGCAAGTAATTTATTATATATGAAAATTATTATATTCAGTGTCTTCTCCCACTTTTCTTAGTGATATTAATTGCCAGTTTATCAGGAACAGAAGATTTTGTTCTCTTCGACCCGTTGGATGGAACCAGTGCTTATTCACAAATGTTTTATGTTTTGCGTATAAGTCACATTTGCAGCTTTGGGTGGAAACCCAGTTATAGAGTTACGTTATCAAAAATACACTGATAAAAATATATGGTATAACTATTTTACGGTATCTTAACTAGATGCTTATTAGCATGCATGTTACCAGAATATTAGCCATTTATTAGTACCAATTAAGCACATATTAATGTCTTATTCTATATGACCTTATTCTACATCCCTAATCCTACCCAATACCTAAACTTAACAAATACCTTACTATTAATAAGCAGCAAATTAGGAATTTATTGAGGGAAAAGTCGTAGTTAATAGCGAATAAGTGTACCCTATTCTAAAGTGTTACCAAATATATAGACCCACTTTATTGCTATGTAAATAGTATAAGCTTATGATGAACTTTATTCTTGCTGAGGTGCTGTATTAAACAGTATATAAAAAGAGTTTCTGTTGCTTCATGAGAACGTCTGTGCCTTCGTAAATGGCAAATATAGAAGGTAGCAAGTTGACACTTTTTTCACACCTCTTCCAAATGGACTAGTTCTGCTCACATGTAACAAGTATGGCAGAGGCGGAAGCGTTTAACTGTATCTAATACATGACTCAATACGTAAGGTTTATTATCAAACCACCTTTCTCAAATGTCAGACTCAGGCAGCCTGTGTCTACTAATTTAGGCCTAAAAAAATAGTGATCGTAGTCCTGAAAATCAGTAATAGGATGGGAAAAAATAAGAAAAATTAAACAAGCATACATTACATCACAAAACAACAGTGCATAACATTTGGATGGAATTTGTAAATACTGTACATAGTGAGTGTGCCTACCTATTATAACGAGAGTATTTTTTAGAAGTCTACTTTGGATTTCTAAACAAATCTAAAAGCATTGAATATGGATTCATTTTTAAAGGCTAAGTTCATTCAGTCATTATTACTCAATCTCATGTGTTTCCAAACACACATTCACACATTTTTGAAGTAGAATTTTCAAAATTCTATATAGATCCCAATGTACAATCCCAAATAGACATGAAGTTGGTTAACTGTAACTAATCACTACCTTGAGAGAGCAGACTAGACTGTTTACGAAAGAGAGACAGATCAGTAAAGAGACAAAGGTGTCTGAAAGAAGAACACTCTCACAATGGCGGGAGGAGGGGAAAGCAGTCTGATTATGATTAGTGTTACATGTTACATAACACAGAGGCACTCTAGTAATCATGGTGAGCTATGGGGATGAACTGTTCCTGACGGAGTGCTCATTCAGCACAATAGAGCTCAGAGAGGGCACATGCATGACACCTCTTTCCCAGCCCAATCCTCATCAGCCTGCCAGCATCTCTGGCGCGTCCCATTCAGAGCTCCTTTATTAAGAAAATAACAGCTCTGCATGACTGAAACCAGTCATGGAAACGTGTGAGGTAAACACTCACAGATTCACTGCTGTGGATGTAGTAATGATTAAAAGGTGATAAACTGCTTATTTGCATTCTGTAATCAGCCATTTCAAGTACCATTTACTCACTTTGGTAAATGATTTCATTAAAATAAGCATTTAATTAATGTGTATGAAGGCCAGGACCGGGAAATTCAAGAGAGAACTGATCAGGTTCTTTTTGAACAAGGCTGAGTCAGGAATCCTTTGATCATCTTAACACTTTGATCTAAAATGTTTGAGAGATTTACTCTAAAATGGAAACTCTGTTATCATCCACTCCCCTTAATGTTGAAAAGATGTAGCCTTTTTTATGGAACATAAGAGTAGTAGTAGAATTTCCAAGCTGATCCATATGAAAGTGCATGAAAGAATGCAGCTGTCAAGCTCCAAAAAGAACAAAAAGCACTAAAAATTAGCTTATATGATTCATGTACTATTTTTGTAGTCTTCTGAAGACATACAGTTGAGGTCAAAAGTTTACATACACCTTGCAGAATCTGCAAAATGGTAATTATTTTACCAAAATAAGAGGGATCATACAAAATGCATGTTATTTTTTTATTTAGTACTAACCTGAATAAGATTTTTCACTTAAAGGATGTTTACATATAGTCCACAAGAGAAAATAATAGTTGATGACCTTGTTCAAAAATTTACATACACTTTTTACTCATGTTTTATTACCTGAATTATCCACAGCTGTGTTTTTTTGTTTAGTAATAGTAGTTCATGAGTCCCTTGTTTGTCCTGAATAGTTAAACGCCTGTTGTTTTTCAAAAAAATCCTTCAGGTCCCACAAATTCTTTAGGTTTTCAGCATTTTTGTGTATTTGAACCCTTTCCAACAATTACTCTATGATTTTTAGACCCATCTTTCCACACTGAGGACATCTGAGGGACTTTTTTCATTAAGTACTGCCCTTACATGATTCCCAGAATACAAAACAAGTTTACCCTGAAGCACCAGTAGGCGTTTGAACCTTCTGTAATAGTTGCATACAACATACATCAGTTGTCCTCAGTGTGAAAAGATGGATCTTAAAATCATACAGTCATTGTTGGAAAGAGTTCAAATACACAAAAATGCTGAAAAACCAAAGAATTTGTGGGACCTGAAGAATTTTTCTGAATGAACAGCTATCACTAAACAAACAAACAAACAAACAAAAAAGACAGCTGTGGATCATTCAGGTAACAACACAGTATTAAGAATCAAGTGTATGTAAACTTTTGAATGGGGTCATTTTCATAAATTGAAATATTATTTTCTCTTGTGGACTACATGTAAATGCCTATTATGTGAAATATCTTATTCAGGTAAGTACTAAATAAAAAATAACATGCATTTTGTATGATCCCTCTTATTTTGGTAAAATAATTAACAATTTGCATATTCTGCAAGGTGTATGTAAACTTTTGACCTCAACTGTATAATAACTTTGTGAGAAACAAACTGAAATTAAAGTTGCTATGGTACTTTTATGGATCTTGACACACTCGCAAATGGGTACAACAGCTTGTCACAGTGGCAGTACCCTCAAAGGAACATAACTGAGCCGTAATTTTGTACCCCTAGAAGGTTTATAGTAGTGCCTATGTACAAGGCACACATTACTACTCTAATGTATTAAAATGCACCTTTTAGGGGTGCCTTTAAGGAAACTGCCCCAGTAACTGTTGTACCCCTAAGGGTTCAGTTTTTGCACATCAACTTGTCACCAGCCTGTATGTAACTGTATGTAAAAAAGCAGGATGGACATTATGCTAGGTAGTACCTTTTATGGGTAGGTAGTGAAGAAACATTAATATGTTCTGAGAGCATTTTGGATGAACTATCCCTTTAACCAACAGGTAATTAGACCTAGACAGTTGTTCACAACAGGCTACAAGTAATTATAGAGGTTTCCAAAATCGATGTAAACCAATTGTAAACTAAAGACGAATCATCACTTTGCATTTGAAATATTTCGTCCGCAGAACACAGAATTAAAAGGACAAAATCTGGAATGTCAACAAAGCATTAACATCTAAGATCTACTGTTACAAATGCACTAAACAAGCTGAACTGGAATCTAGCTGATCTAGAGTTGTAGGTACACTTATCCATGATTCATTAGCACTACTACAGGGGGTGGACATTTTAGGAGACAGCACATTCTTTTGGCAGAACTCCACAAATCTTTACCTCGGGTTGAACTCTCCTATTTCTCTGACTCTGGCGGGTGCCCCAGCAGTTCTGCAGGATCTCAAAGCCACAGCAAGATGGTGTAGTTCCTTCTCCACCCATGGCAGGATCTATCCATGCTGCGGTAACCATAGGCCTCAGTCGCACTACGTCATATCCACTTGCCGGTAAGGAGGCCTGAAGTTAACCATGAGAAATTCTTTGGTCTTTGTTCTTTGATCTAGAGGTCCACGATCCAGAATGAACAACCCGAAGGGTTTAGTCTTCTTCAGACATTTGCTTATGCAAAGGATGTGCAATCTCTAGATATGGGATCGAGGAGGATGTAGTCACACTCACCTCTCTGCACTGGATCTAAGAGTCGGTTTCACGTGCCATCTCCACATCTCTGCTCGAGGAGATGTGTGCAGCAGGCAGGGATAAATGGGTGGCAACGTGGGGTGCTCGGGGAGAGCTTGGTGACGTGTGGACGAGACTCCACAAGGGAGCCATCCTGAGCCGGAGACTGAGCAGTGGGGGCTCTCAGTGCCATCTTCCTCTTCCTCTATGGAAACCATCAGGGGAGTGATCCCTGACAGTGGAGCTCCACTCAGGGGCAGCAGAAGTGGCTTCTGTAGGGACTTCTGGTGACTCCTCCCTCCCAGAGGCCGTCTCCTGGAGACAGAACCGGAGATATTTCCTCCCCTCCGCCGCTCACATTCCCCCAGGATGCTGACAAACAGCAGTGAAGTGCAGAGAGGAAATCTTATCTCCCGGTATGCACACATAGGCTTTGGTTTCTCCTGCTCCAGCACGGAGCGAGTGGGAAAACTAGCCTTGCCTTTCATAGTGATACCTCCGCCATTTGCCTCCTTAGAGGATAATATTTCTAACTGTTTCATCTATGGGGGCTTGGGGTCTAACGTGTATACCCACATCTCTCAGCGCCACTTAGGAGAGAACAAATTGGATCTTGTGCACCTGCCAGCAGCTGAGAATGGGAATGTGTTTACCAACTTTGTGTTTACATTGTAAGTGACATTTGGAAGACCTTAAACATAACACTTAAATTGTGTCACTCAATGGTTATGCAACAGATGTGTTTCCGTAATCACATGGCCGCTGGGGTTTTCAATGTGAGGTGGACGTGCTACAATCTGCTATGACAGTACAGGCCTTCTGGCAATAAAAGAGTTTTAAAATAGAACAGCTTGGAACAGTCGTTAAAACTTTACCTCTTCTATCAAATTTCTCCAGTGGTAACACAGGGTCCTTTGAATTGGGATCAACTCTTGTAAAGTATTTTATACCAATACCCCAGGGTTGTCCAATCCTGCCCCTATAGGGTCACCTTAGCTTAGGGGTGTCCAAACTTGGTCCTGGAGGGCCACCCTCCTGCAAAGGTTACCTCCAGCTTGCCTAAACAAAACCGCCTGGAAGTTTCTTGTATGCCTAGTAAGATCTTGATTAGCTGGTTCAGGTGTGTTTAATTGGGGTGAGAGCTAAACTGTGCAAGGAGCAGGATTTAGAACCCTCCATTTTATACTGAGCCTGATGGGCCCGACTTTTTTACGCCCCTATGGCCAGGCTTCGGGCCAATTTTCACGTCATAGTTCCGACGCGGGCCGGGCTTCAGGCCTGTCTTAGGCTTCTCCTTATTTTTATATTTTAGACATCCACCAATTATGATGAAAAAAATTCCACACTGGTGGAAACAACACAAGACTTCACTTCGGCTTTAACTTTCGAGATCGTTTTGGAAGGCGTTTAGTGTTCTCTGCTTTAGCTTAACTCCAAAACACCTACATGAGGGTTTCCCAACTCTCAAAGTTTAGCTCCAACCTTGATTCAGCTCACCTGGCTGTAACTTTCTAGAGATCCTGAAGACCTTGCTGAACGTGTTCAGTTGTGTTTAAATAGGGCTGGAGCTAAACTCTGCTGGAAGGTGACACTCCTGGAGTACGCACATCCACATTAAATTTATGTCAGGAGTTGCAAATCTCAGTCCTGGAGGCCAACCTTTCTGCAAAATTTAGCTCTTAACTTTTTCAACACACCTGCCTGGGAGTTTCGGGTAATCCTTTTGACCTTGATTAGCTGATTAAGGGGTGTTTAATTAAAGTTGAAGCTAAACTCTACAGGGAGGTGGCCCTCCAAGAGCAGGACTGGACACTCCTAGTTCTGAACACGGTTGGGAAATCCTCCCACAGAGAACATCATAGTGGGTCCCTGTCAACCTCTGGGCCCTATGCACTCTGTCACCCTTTCCCCCCCACTATCGACCCCCTTGTGGAGGATTATAGTTAGGACCTATTGTCATGGAAGCAAAGGAATGATTTTGACTTACTGTGGCCCTAATACAGGGGTGCCCAGTATCCTGCAGAGTTTAGCTCCAACTTGCCTCAACACACCTGTCTGGAAGTTTCTAGCATGCCTACTAAAACCTTGTTTAGCTAGTTCAGGTGTGTCCAATTGTGGTTGGAGCTAAACTCTGCAGGACACTGGTCCTCCAGGACAGAGTTTGGGGACCCCTGTCCTAATACTTATATCTAAGCCACACCTAGAAATGCATGAATGTTAGTACTTTAGATAATCACCCATAATATTATAAATGTTCAGCAATGTATAAGCAACAAACTGATGGCTAATGACCTAGCTGGCAGATATGCAAGTTAAGCATATGTAGTGATCAGCAAGTGGGTATAAGTCGTTCAGGTGAGAACAGGGTCATCCAATAGCAGGTGTTGCAGAGTAGAGGCTATATGGATTAACCACATGTGACACGTTTAGGAAGCCAAAAGATAAAGTCGATGTGAAGTCCACACCTTTGCTAAGACGTTATTTTTGCACATGACCATATAGATGTGCGCCGTATTGAAACTACAGATGGTGGTCTATTTTAACAGGTCAAGTATGTTGATGACCAATTTAGGCTTGTGCTTGCACTAGTGCAAGTATAAAATATAATAAATATAATTAGTGCAAGTATAAAACAGTATAAGTGTCATGTAACTGACAGATCCAGATTCAGTCAACTGAGTGAATGTAGTATTGTTAGTAGTATTTAATAATATTACTAAGAAATGGCTAAATATTAACAAAGGTCTTAAAGAAGCCTGGTTTGATGGTTATAAAGCGAACTTTTAAAAGTTTGACTATTTTTAACGTAACATACCATACTAATACCTGAATATGTATAGCTGCAACAGTGCTACTTAAAAGACACATTTATAGCTACAACCGCCTGTTAGCGATTTTCCATGCACACACTCTCTAACAGCTAAGACTTACAGCATGCTAATTAAATCACTGTAACCTGTACTGCTGATACACTTTTAAATATTATAGACTCAAAAAGACTTTTGTTGCTATGTGGTTGCTAGAGTGTTCTAAGTGGTTGCTTAAACCAACAAAGTCCACCTTTAAAGGCATAGTTCACCCAAAAATAAAAAATTTTGTTATTAATTTTTCACCCTCATGTCGTTCCAAACCCGTAAGACCTTTGTTCATCTTTGGGAACACAAATTAAGATATCTTTGCCCAAATTCGAGAGCTTTCACACCCTGCATCAACAGCAATGCAACTACCACGTTCAAGGATTACAAAAGTAGTAAGAACATCATTAAAATAGTGCTTGTAACATCAGTGGTTCAAATTTAATTTTATAAAGCTACGAGGATACTTCTTCTGCACAAAATAACGACTTCATTCAACAATTTCTTCTAAATAAATAAATGAATAAGAACAACACTCCAATCTCTCATGAATATGGTCGGTAGCAGCCGATGATTGAGATATACAGATGTCCATGTTCAACAGTAGAGTAGTTGAATGAGTGGGCAGAAACACAGACTGACAATGCCACACTCATTTATGCCAGCATGAGCAGCATGAGTAACATTATCTATCAAGGTCAGCTGTCTGGGCCAGGCCTCACATGGGCTAATCCCTATCGCACACACAAATGCACAAACCCATATGCATACACACACAGAAGATGGGACAGGAAGGCAATGATAACATTCAACATCTACTCATGTTTAAATTGCAGCTGACGTCTACAGTAATTACTCTGAGAAGCTTTGCTTTTGTTGCTGGGGATTTCATTTTGGCTTTGACCTAGACTTTCAATGTGCTGAATCTTTGAGCACAGATGCACCACAGATGCACTGTCTAGGCCAAGGATTGCTCCAAAATGACCCAACTTTTTTCACCAGTGTCGGGGGAGATACTTTTAAAATGTGACTGCAAGCTACAAGATACTAACACTGAAAATATTACAAGATGGCACACTATATGCGACCCTGGAGTAAGTAGCACAGGTGTATTTGTAGCAACAGCCAACAATACGTTGTATGGGTCAAAATGATCGATTTTTCTTTTATGTCAAAAATTATTAAGATATTAAGTAAAGATCATGTTCCATAAAGATATTTTATAAATATTTTATAAATCGTAATTTTTGATTAGTAATGAGCATTGATAAGACCTTCATTTGATCTTCATTCAGATTTTCAAATACTTCGACCAAATATTGTCCTATCCTAAGAAACCATACATCAATGGAAAGCTTATTTATTCCGCTTTCAGATGATATAAAATTCTCAATTTCCAAAAAAATACCTTTATGACTGGTTTTGTGGTCCAGGGTCACATATAAATTCTATATTACGTGTATAATTACACTAATAACAAATTTGAAGCACAGAACTTAATATAAAGACTAACATTTTGAGACAAACATATCCAAATATAATGAATACGTCACAATTTGAGTCAGTTTGGTTGTTTCAGTAACCACTCTCACAGATTCATTCAAGGAGTTCATTCAGTAAAAGATTCAACAGTTTGATTCATACTGTTAAATGCGACTGAAGGATTCATTAAAAGAACTGGTTAAAAAGAGTCATTTGCACATGAATCGGACTACGCTGGTTGCACGACATCTTTGTTTTGCGTGCAGTCTTTGCAAACAAAAACAAGATGTTTTTTCTTACTATTTTGCAGTCTGGTGCCTAATTTTAGACTGCAAGTAAAATATATTTTAAATATTCAATCTAGTGCACATTTTAGTGGTGTTATAAACAAAGCAGTTCTAAAATAACTGCAAGAAAATCGGCAAGGTAAACCGTGATAGCACTTGTACATCATGGAGACGTCTATTTGACATCTGCAAGATGTATTTTTTAGAGTGTTTGCTCATCTGCAGTATGTCTATAGGACATTTTCTATCAGATGTCAAATAGACGTCTATGAGATATATGTAAAACTGACATCTTAAAGACATCTGTCAGATGTTTGTACACAGTAGATGCTTTCCAGATCAAGTGATCTTTAACAGACATCTTGCAGACGTACATCTGGGAAACTCGCTACAGTCATCAATACACCACTTCTGTACACATTCATCACCTTCACTAGATTTCAAGACAGTCACCTG
The DNA here is from genome assembly GCA_019740295.1 of Labeo calbasu. Classification (NCBI taxonomy): domain Eukaryota; kingdom Metazoa; phylum Chordata; class Actinopteri; order Cypriniformes; family Cyprinidae; genus Labeo; species Labeo calbasu. The sequence continues at coordinate 17,480 of JAHKKF010537295.1, forward strand.
GTTTGAGAAATATTCCTGTTATTATTATTCCTGTTATGCAGAATCCACAGGCAAAGCACTTTTGAGAAATTAAAGAATATATATATGGATGTCAAGAATTCAACCTGATCTCATGACAAAAATATACCTGTGAGAACTTTTTCCGCAAGATGCGAAATATGTACCGTCATGCACGTTTCATGCCATATTCGATGTGAAATGTCCACTGAGTGGCACTAAAAGCAACCTGATCTCATGACAAAAATGTACCTGTAGGAACTTTCTCGCAAGATGCGAAATACGTACTGCCATGTAAGTTTCGTGACATATTCGATGTGAAATATCTACTGAATGGCGTTAAAAGAGTTTTCGTTTTTTCCCCCCTGAAACAGATGAACGTACATATGGTACGTTTTATGTGATGTTGGTTTTGTACGTCACCACAACTATAGCGACTTAAAGTGTCGTTATAACTATAATGCTCCGTGACTTTTAAAATAATGTACTATTTGCAATACACCTAAACCTACTGGATAGTATGAACAAAAGCAAATGTGACATTAAAATGCAATTGCAAGCATGTCATTTTAGCTTGTTTTTCGATCCGTCATCTTTCAGCTCTTTCATCGTGAGTCACATTAGGATTCCACATCCTAAGTCCAATTCCGTTCCGGCTGAGCTACTAAGCAAGCTTGTTACGTCCGGACGGCGCTGTAATCATAACTGTGAACGAAAACAATTACAAGTGCTCGCTGTTTTACCATCTCTAGTGTTCATTTCTGTCGGAAACTGCAGTAAAATCTACCTATAGTACGTATTTCGCATCTTGTAAGTTTTTGTCATGAGATCAGGTGGCAACAGTTAGATGCTGTGCATCTAAAATGTTTTGAATGTTACAGCTTTAAAGTACAGAGCTCCGGGAGTCCAAACACTCAGGTTACGAAATGCATTCTGTGTCCGAGATGAGCATCTTTCTAACGAAAAGTAATAATTTTGTGCTATGAAAAGTTATATATTCACTTTGTGTTCATTTTATATATTTTAGTTATTCAAGGAGTGCGCTGAGCATTAAATGAAGCTTTCTGTCCTCTGTTTGAACCTAACGCATCTTTTTTAGTCAGCTGTCCAATGGCAATCTTAAACTTGATCTTGAGTGTTAAATCAAGGATATAAATATGCAGATTCACTTCAAGCCTATGACACATCCTTGAAGACATTTCCTAGACATAACAAATTAAGATCTCACATATCAACTTTTAGACCAACACTCTCACATTTGGCCAAAATTAATACAGTCTGCCCATGTAAAGATGTTTATCTTACAGGATTATGGGCATCGGTTAACTAAGCTCAAGAGACTAGTTACCTTGGTGTTCTCTGATTGCCTGGGTGAAGGGAGAAACCTCATACCCTAGAAACACCAAGCAAGGGACTGCCTTGTTATTGCAAAAAGAATATCCCCTATGGTTCATGTACAGTATGTATCTTAAACTGAATTACAAACATATGAAACATGCACAACCTATAGCCTTCCTTTTTGGTTTGGTGTCACATAAGTGTTCAAATATTTTGTGGCCACACTGTTAACTACTCAGTGCTAAACATAGTGTACAACCCACAGGATACACACTCTTATTTCTTGGTCTCAGACAGTTTGATAAATGATGTATCACAATTTGGAAATTCTGAGCGCTAAAGGATTTACAACCATCTGATACTACAGCATCACATACCTGCTCATTATATTAAGTGTTCTTCCACAGTCTTTCATCACCCTGTTCAATATCTTACCTTCTCTCCTCTGTTTTCTCCTTCCCCTCTCTCTGAATCTGCCCTCGGGCCCATTTCGACTTCAGGCAATGCTAAACAGTGTTTGGGTGAATCCAGGGAACGAATTAAACAACGAATACAGTCCTAGAATGGACGCCAGCTACAGCGTGGGCTGCGATGACTCTGTTTGGGTGCTGTGGAGCTCTAGCCAGTGAGCCTGGTGTCTGGTGCTGACATGTTTGGCTCAGGCAGCGAAGGGACCTGACGATGAGGCACTGAGTGATGGAAGCAGGTGCAGTCAGGCAACCACGCGCTCATCTTATGCCATCCGCCAGGTTTGGTTTTACTGTCTTAACATTCTTGTGCTCTTCAGAAACGCATTGCATAATGTCAGTGTCACGTTTAGGTAAACACGGAGGTCAGTTTTTATGAAATTTAGCATTACATCACTTGCCCAGTGAACGTGTGCCGTCAGAATGAGAGTTCAAACAGCTGATAAAAAACATTTTTTTTTTAAAACGTGTATCATATTTACATATATTTATATGAATAAATATACATTTTAGGTGATATAATTAACATGATTAATGATGCATTGTGGGTAGTTCAAGAACTATCTGTTTACTAAACACTAGACCACTGGCGGCCCAAGGAGTTTTCTGTGACAGAGGTAAGCTGAGAATTGTTATGTCACTGTCTGTGCATCCTTAACACAACCATACAGTGTAGACACAGACACACACGTGACAACATCAGTCAGAGGGCAAGGTGATCTTGCTTTGTAACAGACACAACACCGAATCTACTGAAACCATCTGCGCCTGACAGCACATTGAGTGCATTGTATATAGTCAAGTTGGTTCTTTCGAACCATTTGCTTCAAAGAACCAGTTATCGAAAACATTCCTTATCGGAGATTAAGTCATTTATTATGTCATGACATAATGAAAATGAAAAGTATGCATAGATAAGCTGTTCACAATAAGATTTATTAGGACTGGGTTTTGACACAAATTTCATGATTCGATTCAGATTCACAAGCTTGCATTTTGAATCGATTTCCAATTCGATTTGATTTTGAGTATTCTGAATATATATCAGGTACGGTACATGCTAAATTTTTACAGGTAGGCTACTAACTTTACATATACATAATTATATTTCGACTCGACAATTCGTTTTTTTAAATAGAAAAATTTAAATGGTGGCTGTCATAAAAACTTGACGGATTTATTCAAACATAAACTCTGAAGAACAATAAAAATTATAATGAATGTCATATGGTGCGTATATTTAGCAAAATGTTCCTCTCTAGAGTTAATTTTTCTAGCAGACTAACAAGTTTACGGTGACCGATACGTTTTTTTCGAAGGTAAATGTGACGTTATGTGACATATTGTTTACAAACTGTTATTGACGTCTTTGCATGGCTGAAACACTGATTGAGCGATTGAGCGAAATTTAAGTTGTATTCTTTCTTTTAACATAACAAAATAGACAGAATTTGAAATCTGAGACTTTGTTTCATATCAAAAGTAAGAAAGCACAAAGCTTATTACAATTTATTGGGTGGGAGGTGCGTTACAATGCTTCGTTCATTAACTGAAAACAGGCTAGACTAATCAGTTCTTGGGATTTAAGAATAAATATCATAAAAATGACAATCGATTAAAATCGAGAAATTATTATTATTGTTTTTTACACAGCCCTAAGATTTCTAGTATCCATTTAAAAAAATAGATATAGTTAATTTTCATTTCACTTCAAAAGTAAAAATATTTATAAAAATGTTTTACTGATGTAAAATATTGCTGGTTAATGATGCAGTTATTGACTCGAGAACTGCTCTGACAGTTCAACACACTCTTTTGGTAGTTAGTATCTTAGTATTTTATGTTATGGCAAGTCAGTGACGTGTATCTAATTTGTTTTTGTACATTTTCTACTTAGGCCCCACTCAGGTTTGGTTTAGGGGTGGATATTCATGCTTTCTTTTTTCCTAAAACTCTTATGTTTTTGTATGAATTAAATATTTACTTGAGATTGGGTTGGACAGTTTTAATCCTAATCAGTTTGTTTTACTTTGTTTACAACGAATCATTCAAATATTAAATATTTGACTCAAAACAGGCCTCTTTAACTAATCCAACAGTGCCATAAGCAAGTCAAATTTTGTGAATTTCACAAAAAATTTTGAAGTTCTGTTTAGCACCAAATGACCTGTATCTGGTGTTGTTGGGATCCATTTTTAAGAGATCGGTGTTAAAGGGATAGTTCACCAAAAAATGAAAATTCTGTCAATAATTACTCACCCTCATGTTGTTCCAAACCCCTAAGACCTTCGTTCATCTTCAGAACACAAATTAAGATATATTTGATGAAATTCGAGAGATTTCTGACCCTGCACAGACAGCAACGCAACTACCACGTTCAAGGCCCAGAAATGACATCGATAAAGCAGTCCTTGTGACATCAGTGGTTCAACTATAATTTTACAAAGCTGTGAGAATACTTTTTGTGCGCAAAGTCTAAGAAAACAACCTTTATTCATCAATTTCTTCTCTTCCGTATCAGTCACGAGAGTACCATGATGCAGCACCACACACATGTTGCGGTACTGTCGTGAACGTTCATCAAAGATTTACACGGAAGAGAAGAAATTGATCAATATGTTGGTTTTCTTGGTGCACAAAAAGTATTCTCATAGCTTCATAACATAATAACGGTTGAACCACTGATGTCACATGGACTGTTTTAATGATGTCCGTACTACCTTTCTGGGCATTAAACGTGGTAGTTGCGTTGCTGTCTGTGCAGGGTCAGAAACAGAAATTTCACTATCCCTTTAATCAAATACAATCCTTTATAAAACCACATTAAACCATCACCATCTAGTTGATGACATAACTACTGTAATCCAACCTTTGCCTATTTAAGCACCGCATCTCATCAAATTAAACATGCTCCCCTTTTCAAAACTCATGATTTTCAGGTTTGCGATACCCCAGTGGTACATCACATGGAATAGCACACCTCTGTGAATGACGCACCTCTATGTCGGCTTGTGACACATGGCAAGACTTAATCAACACGCGAATAATCAGCACTGTCTGCGTGACAACAGCTCTGTCACCGGTGTAGTAGAACAGTCGATCCCATTATATCATAATCACCATTGTATGATGATGTAACGCCAATATTTCTTTACAAACAAAAGCCACTGATAATGTGATGGATTAGACGAGGCATCTCAAAGAATACAGAACTGCTATTATGTAATAGCTTTTCTTATATTTCATATTGTGGTGTGCTTCTATAATTTGAGTGTGTCAACACTAGTGAAGTTTACTCTAATAATGATACAGGCTCATAAAGAGACTCTTGAGTCAGTAAATCCCCCACAAATCCAATTATGCCTTGTTAGGGTGAAGGGGCAACCCAGCTGTCTGCAGAGCTGTGTCCTTTGCAAGGCAAAGAGGCAGGGCTTGTGTAAACCCACTGAAACAACAGAATAGATAAGAGATGCTAGTCACTGCTAGCTGAACTGTTACAAACCCTCATGTGAGGAAACATCACTCGGACAGGTGGACAAAAGGAATGATAGGCTGTTGGCATGCTGTTCACATGGTTAGGGATGATCCAGAGAACACGGGTTGATGCCAATAAAACATTCATTCATAAACCGCCTGTCAATAGGCTGATACTAATGCGTTAGGTTGGCTTAGAAAGAGAAGGGGAGCTGGTATATGTTTTTTGTAAAATTACGGTTCTTTATTGGCATCGATGGTTCCATGAAGAACCTTTAATATCCATAGAAACTTTCCATTGCACAAAAGGTTCGCTATGGTGGAAAAAGGTTATTAAAGGTGCTGTATGTAATTTTTTCAACCTGATCTCATCACAAAAAAGTACCTGTGGGAACTTGAAATACGTGAAATATATACCACCATGTACGTTTCGTGACATATTCGCTGTGAAATGTCCACTGAGTGGCGCTAAAAGAGTGTTTGTTTTTTCCCCCCCAGAACAGATAAACGTATGAGTGAATGTGACGTAAAAACGCAATCTCAAGTATGACGTTTTAGCTTGTTTTTACAGTAGATCACTCACCTTTCATCTCTATAATTGTGAGTCATGTTTTTTTACGGGATATGTACCCAAGGATTCGACATCCTAAATCCAATTCCATGAGCGGAGCTACCGAGTAAGCTTGCTATGTCCGGAAAGCGAAACATATGTCGCTGTAATCATAACTGCGTACAAAAAGATGCTGTTTTATCGCCTGTAGTGTTCATTTCTGTTGGAAACTGTTGATTTTTTTTATAACCGATACCGATACAGATTATTTGCATGTTCATTGTGCCCGATAACCAATATGCAGAACCGATATTTATTTACTGGCATAAAGTAAATAAATGACTGAGTGAAGTAAGTCCATACTTCACTTTGATTTTTCCTCCTTAATCTTCATATTACAACAATAAAACCTTTTTATTTATATATATTTTTTATTTATAAAATGCATCAGCTGCAACACTAAGCAAAACAAATGTAGAATGTCTAATGTTTTCATATGGAGAAAATAAATAAAGGGCAGGAGTCATATCAACTTCATTTTAAACTACAGTTTTAGTAGGTTTATAAGCTGTTTTATATAAAGAGTGAAGAATAGCTCACTGGATAATGTTGATTCACTGAATGATATTCTCTGAAATATTGGAATGTAACAAACAAAACATTGTATTTTATTGCATTTCTAAACTGGTATGTTATATCAGAATCACTAGTATTTTGTTCTAGATTCTGACAAAGCGCTTTCTTTCCAACATGTGCTCATTCATGGATGTATATTATTTAATTCAGACAAATTTACGTGTTTATTAGGACGGATTATGTTACGTGACTCTGTGAGTTCGTCTATTTCTTAGATCCATTTATGTAACACATCTAATATGTGCATTAATGGTTGTGATGTTAAATAAAGTTTACTAATTACAGTGCTTTACCTATGCATGCCGTTGTTGTTGTCTCGTCTCCCACAGACACGCTGAAATGGCGATCCTGCCGGTAATTCTCAAAACACCCACAGGATGGCAAATCCGGTGAATCTGATATTACAAAACTGCTCACCAATTATAGTAAAATGCTTAAATATCAGGAAAAATATCAGTAAATCGATATATTGGTCAATCTCTAGTGATATGTACTCATTGGTACGTATTTCGCGTCTTGCGAAAAAGTTCCCACAGATGCGTTTTCGGCATGAGATCAGGTAGAAGTTCACATATCTGTTTCTTTTAAAACAATACTACAGCTAGTTATTCTATTTTAAAATGTGGATTCTGTTTCGGAATGTTTGTTTTTGTTTTGGTCTGTGTAATTCCACCCACTGAAAATTTACAATTTAGTATTTTGACACCCTGGGTTGCCAGTTGCACAGATTCTACCTGACCTAAAACGTCTCAGCATCCATCTAAAAAAGCCGTATGACCAGAGCCATATTAAAATGAAGATAAATCAACTCATCAACGTACAGTTTAAAGCTTATCACCTTTTATTGTCAGTTATGCTTGTTCCTGTTGTATGTTCTCAATCTAGCAACCCCCACAAACTAATGATATTCACTGCATTAAACTACTTGGCACAAGCTGATTGGTTCATGTTGCATACACAGCCAATGAGCTTTCTGCTTTACATTTAAATGGCTGGTTAGCAGTCACTGGAGCATTTCGCAGTGTGCTTTTAGAGTTCATTTAAAACCCTCCACCTCCCCAGCTCCACCTGTAATTAGTCTGCTACGGGTTATGATATATGCTACTAGTATGTCTTAAATACTTACAGCATTATATTAACGCATGTAAGCAGATCTATTCCGCCAAGACCAAATAGATTAACTTTGCCATATCCATTACCATGCTAAAATCTTTGAGAACTGTCATGATAGAACTGTATACTTAAAGGTTATTTGGGGAACCAAAAATGGATTTTCTATCTTTTTAAATATAAAGGTTCTTTATAGGCATCAGTGGTTCCATGAAAAGTATTTAATATCCACAGAACCTTTCCATCGGTCAAAAGGTTCTTTATAAGAGTTCTTTTAGTAACTCTGAAAGGTTCCTTGGGGAACCAAAAATGTTTCTTCTATATGTCATAGCTATGAAAATACCCTTTTGGAAGCTTTTATTTTTATTTTTAGGAGGGTTTTTAAGAATTGATCACTTAAATAAACACTGGTCGGTTCTGTCATGTAAATCAAGTGTGTAGGGTAACCTGCTGCTCTCTGACACAACCGAGGTGAATCGCCGGGTTTAATTTGGAGTATCCAATGTCATCAGGAGCGCAGTAAGCTCCCATAAGAAACATTATCGGGTGAGGAGTTCATCTCGATAATGGCTATATCATCAACGCACACTCAGTTGGAGGTCTACTGCCTGCCAGCGCTTGGTTTATCAGACACCAAATCCATATCAGTCAACATATTCCATATGAAACTAAGATGGGTACGAGGTCAATATCTCTAAGACTTTTCTGTTTTAAACTCGCTGCTTATTAGTATATTGAAGATTAAGTTTAGTTTCTAGCAGTCTGAAATCTGTCTGTTTGAACTTAACTGTTTTCTAAAAATATACACTACCAGACAAAAAAGTTTTTAAAGAATTTAAGAACTCTCTTCTGCTCACCAAGCCTGCATTTATTTGATCCAAAGCAAAAAAAGTACAATTTTGAAATATAGACCATTTAAAATAACTGTTTACTATTTAAATATATTTTAAAATGTAATTTATTCCTTTGATCAAAGCGAAATTTCTCCAGCATCATTACTCCAGTCTTCAGTGTCCCATGATCCTTCTAAAATCATTCTAATATGCTGATTTTCTGTTCAAGAAACATTTATTATTAGTAGTATTTATTATTCAGCATTTTTTCATGAATGGAACAATCCACAGATCAGCATTTATCTGAAATAAAAAGTTTTTGTAACATTATTTCAGATAAATACGGTTCTTCTGAACTTTCTATTCATCGAAGAAACATGAAAAAAGTCTACTCCGCTGTTTTCAACATAATAATAAATAATAATAATAATAATAATAAATACAGCTGCAAGCAGCGATTACCGGGGTTGAAGCGCTTTGAGGCATTTAAGCACATATGAAAAAAGACATTATTTAGCAAGATTGCAACTAAATCAATGATTTAAAAAGCATTTTTGGTAAAACCAGGTAATTTACCATAGAAATATTATGTTTTTTAACGGTTATGACTGTTATAGCACCAGCTGTGGTCCAATCCCCTTAAAACTTTAAACCATGCTTGTTTTGAATCACCTGTCGCATGCCTTTAGCAGGTTTCGTGAAGTTTTGAGTTTTCTTTTAGGCTTTATAGGATTTTGGGTACATTTGGACAGGCCCTTTTTTTAAACGACCCCATTATAGCTTCACAAATGGTAAATTTAAAAAAAATTACAATCATGTAACAAACGACAGCAGTGGTTCTAGAGGCAAAGATATCCGGAATTAGGAGTTCTATCGTATGATATAAATATTGCACATATGTTAAAAAAACTGTGCGATGTAAAATCGTTTATGCCCTTGAAAAATGAGTAGCCGATTGGGGCCGTGAGTCAAACAGGCCCACCAAGCCTCTGTTAACCTTGTCTGACAGGTGCTCAAAATTCGGCAGCCAATGACGGCCATGTTTTTTGAGATACGCAAATGTCCATGTAGACACTTGTGTCACTTCAGAACAAGACCGTGCACACCGATTTTCATGTTGATAGGACAAATGGTTGCGCAGTTATAGCCATTTTTATGTTTTTTTCCTTATTATAGCACCACCAAGTGGCCAAACTCCGCGATTTTTTTCCTGTGACCTCAGATTGAGCTCTTACACAAGTGTTCTGAGTTTGGTGGAAATATCTCAGTCCATTCAGGAGTTATAGGCATTTTACTAAAAGTGGCCCTGCCCCTTTCAAACGTTTTGGCGTCCCTTTGCAACAGTGAGTCGAAGTTCAACTTTGTTGGATAATTATTGATATTCATTCTCCAGAGAATCTTTCTGCATTGGTTTGGTTCCTCTACGCGCTTGAACCCCTAAATTCTAAAGGATTTCTAAAGGATTTCTAAAGGATCATGTGACTGGTTCAAAAAATTCAGCTTTGAAATCACAGGAATAAATTACATTTTAAAATATATTCTAATAGAAAACAATTATTTAAAATAGTAAAAATACGTGTCTCAAGTTTTTGCATTCTGCTGCACTGCTTTTCCATCATTTTTCTGTGTTGCTAGAGGGACGTGTTTTGCAGTATCTTTGCGCAAGACATGGCATTGTAAATGCTGTATGCGGCGCTCAAGTTTAAAGTAATTCAGCTTTCAACTGGTACTATATACCATTGTTTTTTAATCCACTTAACACTTTCCTATGTAAACTTGCTATAGACAGATGCATTTTCATTCCACTGCCTTGCTTCTTGCATGTGTGAATGACCTCTAAAAGCATCTTTCTCCAATGATGTTTAATTATTAATAATGCTTAATAATGTTTTGCAGTATAAATCACAAATATTTTAATAACTATATTATAGCAGAAATATTGAAGCCCTGTTTGGTGCCTTACAGCTTAGGATAGCTGCTATTAAAAGGTTTGAAAAATGTTTTTTTTTCCAGTCACACAAAATGTCTTTAAACCTAATCTTAGCAATGCTGTATATACAAACTTATTTTCACATTCATTTATTAAAAGTGTAACATAAATCTTTCCAGGCTTAAATTAGAAAAAATATGTAGCAGCAAGTACAGATGGACGGTATGTTCCTCGCACAAAGTGGAGCTAATGATAGCACAGCGCCCTGTTCAGATGTGCCACATTCAGTGAATCTCTCCCGCAGTCAAAGGAATGGTGGGAACACAACACCTCCACTAAAAGAATTGAAACCAGCACCATTCCAGCCCTCCAAAGCGGTGGCTGTTTCCATGGCAGCGTAACTTGTTGAGCAGAAGTGGGTTTTCTCTCAGAAACCTGGTTGCCTCAAGGTCTTCACTCCCTCTCACTCTGATTGAAACAAGCTCCTTCAGAAAACAAATGTTCCAGTTTTTCCACCGGATGACGTATTAAAGTGATGCGCAGTGATGATCTTGTTCAGATTGAAAGCAAAGACGCACATCGTCTTGTAATACTTGTTTCACAGACAGATTGAACAAAAAAAATCAGTCTAACACTAAATCCATGACTAATCTTAAGCAATTCATTGCCTGATTCCCCTACGCAGTACCTATTCTATAAGTGAAGAAAGAAGCAGCCTCTCAAGACATGAATATCTTCAAAAAGTCAAAGATTTTACAGTTCTGAGTCTGTACTGTAGTAAAAGTATTCTCGTAGCTTTAAAACATTAAAGGAGAAGTCCACTTCCAGAACAAAAATTTACAAATAATGTACTCACCCCCTTGTCATCCAAGATGTTCATAACTTTCTTTCTCAGCCGTAAAGAAATTGTGTTTTTTGAGGGAAACGTTTAAGGATCTTTCTTGATATAATGGACTGCTATGGTGCCCCGATTTTGAACTTCCAAAATTTTAAATGCGCAATTTAAACATGGCTTCAAACGATCCCAAATGCGGTTTTAAACGATCCCAACCGAGAAAGCAGGGTCTTATCTAGCAAAACGATCGGTTATTTTCATTAAAAAAATACTATTTAAATATTTAAATACAAAGAAGATCAAACACCCTTAACAAAAAAGGTAATACAGCGATATAGGATGATTTTGAAGTTGAGGGAGAACATGGGATGGGAATTTTTCGACATACCCTAACTGTCATGAACTGAAACAAGAACAGTCCAGGCAGAGTAAGACAAGACAAGCGTTTGACATTAAAAAGTATATAAATTGTATTATTTTTATGAAAATAATCGTTTTGCTAAATAAGACCCTTTCCCTCGGCTGGGATCATTTACAACCGCATTTGGGATTGTTTGAAGCCGCATTTGAACTACATTTTATAAGTTCAAACTCGGGGCACCATATCAGTCCATTATATGGAGAAAAATCCTGAAATGTTTTCTTCAAAAAACATAATTTATTTACAACTGAAGAAAGAAAGACATGAAGATCTTGGATGACAAGGGATGAGTACATTATCTGTCAATTTTTGTTCTAGAAGTGGACTTCTCCTTTAAGGTTGAACCACTGATGTCACATGGACTATTTTAATGATGTACTTACTACCTTTCTGGGCCTTGAACATGTCAGTTGTGTTGCTGTCTATGCAGGCTTAGAAAGCTCTAGGATTTCATCAAAAATATCTTAATTTGAGTTCAGAAGATGAACAAAGGTCTAACGGGTTTGGAACGACATGAGGGTGAGTATTTAATGACAGATTTGTCATTTTTGAAAAAAATCCCCCCTAAAGTTTTTTTTTCTATTTTATGCAAAACAAAAAATCATACAGGATTTGGAATTTGGATGAGTAAATGATGACAATCTACCCTTTCAAAAACATGCAAATGCGGCTTGCTAAATCTGAAAACAGGATAAATATATTCTCTTTACAAAAGAACAGGTCAGTCATTAAGCGAAATGCCACCAGTGTTCCTGTTTCAGACGTACAGATGTACAAACATCACAACCTGTCATCCATAAAAAAAAAATTAACGGCAGTATATATTTTCAAAATAGATTAAGAAGGAGTTGTAGTGTGTCAGAGTAAAATGGTACACACAGTTTCAAAACATCATGATGAACGTGCACATTCTAACTGTTTACTGGGTTTGCTGTTGCATCAGAGTTGTAGTATCTGCCAAACCTCCAGGATACTGGACTAGTAAAAAAAGTTATTATGGTTACCTATGCAAACGTCTTCTTTTAAAACACTTTTCTGCCTGCCATTTGTCTAACAAACAGACCATCCTGCCCCAAACACATGCTTTGGATAAGTCAGTGTTCTTACAGTACCTATAGTTGTTTGTGCATGTAAGCTTGGGTAGTAGACCTTATTTTAACACTGAATAAAGCTTCAGCTTTCATTTTTAAAGAATCTTGAGCAGAGGTTTATTTATGTGCACGTAGTGCTGCACGAAGTTATGACTCATCCTTTTGGAAAATGCACTAAAGTGCACCTACCTTTTTCACCAAAGGAAGGCTAATGTTCTTCTCCTTTATGAGTGTCTCTAGTCTCTTCCTCACAGCTTTTCTGTTTAAAGCAAAAATATATATGGTTTAGGAGATGCTGTATATATATATATATATATGTGTGTGTGTGTGTGTGTGTGTGTGTGTGTATCCTACGGTGAAGGATTTACAGTGAACTATGTTCACTGAAAAAATTATATTTATGTAACACATTGAATTAAATGTGAAAGTGTGAAAATTCAGAATCTATAAAACTGTGTGAGTTGAATTTTTAATTGCATATATATAACTCAATATATATACACTCTGGGAGTTATTATTGCTGGAAGCTATACTGCAAGCTGCTAGTGACCCCAGCTGGTTACAAACGTATTTATTCGTATAGTCTGTGCATTATTTTCTCAACAGATTTGTTTTCTACACATTCATTATATAGCAACATAAGCTTTATTATATTTTCGCCAATGTTCTAAGCCTTTTCAGATTGTATAATCGCGCAACTTTATGCAAATACAAAAAATGCGACACAAAAGGTGGAAGAATTCTGTACAACAAACTATACAAAACTACGACACAGCAGTTTTCTACTTACTTTTTGTCCATAGTCAGTTCACTAGCCCTCATTCAGATCCTGTTTATATGATGGAGAAGTGTGTACTGTAGTAAACGGGAGCGCGCAAACTGAAACTGACGAGAGCGGCAGGCAGGGGGCGCGCCTCCCACGCACATGTTCCCTCTTGTTGTGGCGGTAGACGTAACCATGGCGACAACGTTAAATGCAGAGATTATACAACATGAAATATGCCTGAATGTTTCTGGAATTATTAAACTGTTGATTCAGTTTTGGCTACTTATGCCAGGTGTGTAATATTATTAATTCAAACTAAATAATTGAAAATTAATCTAGTAATTTGATTTTTTTTAACGATTTGTATGATTTCTATTGTTTTACCATACAAATATCCATTAAAATAATACAAATGAGTGATTACATGGTCTAAATTAAGACTGAAATAAACCATTTCACTATATAATGTGTAAAATGTTTCTATCAATTTGTATGCCTTCAATTACAACCAACAAACAAGTTTTCTAAAAAGTTAATATATGTGTCCGTTAAAAAGCTTGAGAATTATAAGAGACCATTTGTGAAGAAAAAAACATTTATATTCATATTTTATTGCATGCACGTTATTTCCAATCAAGCTGTAATTTCAAATCATGCAAAAGGTGTAAACAATAATGTTATTATTAGATTATATATTTATTTCAGTCCATTTACTCCAAAAATATTTAAGTTAAGTCACATTAAACAATGTGTCACTTGAGATGTGTTGGAAATAGTAAGATGTGGTGGCAATGTGCATGGTTTTTAGACAGCGTGTATGCACTAGTTTTAAAATATTGAATATAATATCAGTACCAATCAAAGCAATTATTTTTACATTGCTGTTTTCTGTTGTCATTTTTTTTAAGCTCAGGCCACGTGATGATGTAATGATGTCCTATTTTCCTCATGAGGATTTGGAAAGAGACAGTGGCGTGCGTGATTTAGGCTTCAAGAGACAAAGAGCTCAACAAATGTGTCACTCTACCTGTAACTGATACAACATGCATCTTTAATACAGGTCTTGTCTATGTAACAGAGAACAAATCCTGTATTCACACCTCATGCTTCTGTTCAATGACAATAGTATCCCATCCTAAATGATACAGTGACACAAAATACTAAACTGTTAATATTAAATTGTTGCATCAGCATGAAAGAGACTGATATTATTCAGTGCACAATATAGGTCCACAACTTCCATTATACAATTTACCTAGATTTTAACATTCAGAATCATCCATAAACATTTTGGCCATTTTTTGGTATACAGTTAAGACACTAGGTCTATTCTCTCTACAACAAAAGAGCTCAAATGAAAATTCTGTCATTAAGTACTTACTCTCATGTCGCTCCAAACCCGTAAGACGTTCGTTCATCTTTGGAACACAAATTAAGATATTTTTGATGAAATCCAAGAGCTTTCTGACCTTATAGACAGTAACACAACTACCATGTTCAAGGCCCAAAAAGGTAGTAAGGACATTGTTAAAAGAGTCCATGTAACATCAGTGGTTCAACCATAATGTTATGAAGCTACGAGAACACTTTTTTGTGCGCAACAACTAGTGTTTATGAAAGTACCACAATATACTCTTGAAACATACAGTATTATTGGGTCATGAAACCCCCGTGTTTCAGCACTGGTTAGTTCTCACCATAGTTTTGAAAAATACTGAAAAAGTGGGCGTGGTGCGCTGTGGAGCGGAGGGGAAGAGGGGAGAGAGTCAACTTCGGGTTCAGACAGTTTCATTTCGCTCCCATTGAGTTAACAACACAAATAAATGCACAGGCATTTGCACTCTGCATCGAAAACATATGTATGAACGTGCTGTTGCACCTCTATTAACTTTTAAGGCTTATTTTGCGGCATTTATAATCCTTTTGATGTGTTGCCTTAAGGAGTTGAAAAAAATGCTATTACACTCACCTTATGAATGAATCGCGTTTGTGCCGAACTCAACTACAAAACCCGTCTCCTTCCATCCATTAATGTTTCTCTCAGTTATTGTAGGCAATCTCACAGTTTGAAGCGTCTGTCATAGCAAATCAACACGCGCTGTCGTGAATAATTAGGCGAAACATCTTCTCATAGGATAAGAACATGCAGCCTCATGAATAATTATGAGACACCGACGCGTCATCGAAGTACTATAGTCCATTGCCACGTCACAAACTGTGACGCCGAGCTTTCAACTTTGTTTTGAAAATGTTCTGTTTGCTTTTTTCACTTACGACATGTCATTCCATAAGGAATATTATTTGATTGATCTGTTACTTTTGCTGGCAAAGTTTAGTATACATAAACGCAAGTATGGCGATTATAAACCTTGTTTCTCATTTTGAAATCAGAAGTTAAGCAATACCTAAAATCTATTTACAATCTGAC
>JAHKKF010537295.1:33405-53957 GCA_019740295.1 Labeo calbasu
AACAAGAAAGCTGTTAAATGTATTAATGTATGTAAACATTTTCATGTTTTTATGTAATTTTCTTTATTTTTTTATTTTATTATTATTATTATTATTTTTCTTCCTAATTCATTGTAATTTTGTATCTCCTTATCTTTGTGGTCACCTCCTGGCTACTGTAAAATTCAGAATTTGAGTGACTCAATAAATAAATAAATAAATAAATAAAAAGTCACAAACTGTGACGTCAGCACTATGTCGATTTGAAACCCGGAAGATGAAAACAGAGCTCAAAATTAACAAGTTTTCTCCAATAATTAAAATTAACGGATGCTAACATTGTCATATATGATGTGCAACACAAACACCTAAGCTCAAATCTCAGAAAAAGTAGTCTGGGTTTTCATGAACCTTTAATGAAACATATTAATCGATAGTATGTGGGAAAATAAACTTTAAAAATAAAGGCATGTGAGAATGATGTTTAAAAAATGTGACCAGTGATCAATTGAGGTATTATACATTAAATATACAATATTAAGTATTATATTAGTATTTTATCTGATAAACATGTTTACATTTTTACATGCAGTAGGCACAGAAAACGCTGTGCTTACTTGTATTGAGGTGAAAATTACATTTCATATGCAAGAATAATATTCACGTGATTAAATTGTGCACCAAGTGCACCAAATTTACAGGAATTAGAGGAGAGAATTCAAAATAGTTTTTGTTTTGCTTTGATTGGACCATATGAAAGTCAAATTAAGAACATTAGATTAAAATAACAAACCTATTATTCATATATCAACGATTCGCGCTCTATAGTATTTTGTGTTGAGCGAAACACTTTCAACAAACGTATATAATTTATTTGACTGTCGGCCTGTATGTTGATCTAAAGTACTGCATTGTAATTAGTGCGAAAATAATAATAATAATAATAATAATAATAATAATAATAATAATAAGACAGGCTACAACAAACCGCGATTTAATAATAATAATAATAATAATAATAATAATAATAATAATAATAATAATAATAATAAGACAGGCTACAACAAACCGCGATTCTCTGTTCGTGTGGAATCTGCTGTTGCTAATCATAAACTAGCTGATCAGCTGACAGCTAGCGGAGTAAAACAAGTGGAGGTAAGTAGGAAGTGTCTTGCAAGCAAATAATATTAGACAATTTGCTAGGAAAATGTACGAATAATAGCTGTATAATTCTGCTGTACTTGATTTTCAAATATATTTCAGTTAGTATGTTGTGGTCTTGTCGTCTAGCACTAGCGCGTTTCCTAGCACTCAGTTCATTCATGTGATGTGAGCTGTTGTTGAACAGCATTTGGTATTCACACCATTGAAATGGTGTGCTTATATTTATTAACAGATATTTACGTCTGTATTTGTCTAACGAGATTGTCTGACTACATAACATCACAATGGCAGAGTTATTTATTTATGTTAGACCTGCATCTATTACATCTCTGCAGAAACTATGTCTGCGTCTCAACACCTAGGAAGGTGCCCTATCTAGACAGCATGTGTAATTATTATTCTATAAATCCATTATTTTTATGTCTGTCTTCTGAATACAGGTAAAGATGAGGAAAAACAAAGGGAAAACCAATACAATCGAAAAGGAGTTTGTGTTTGAGTTCAAGGCAGGGAAACATCACTGTGTCCTTAAAGTACCACTTCAGTTCCCCCTCAAAGAAAATGTCAGTGATCTTCACGGGCGGATCATGCTGCTTCATAAAATCCCCTGTTTTGTAGAAAATGGTAATGTATTAACATTTATTTGAGCGTGTATGTGATCAGATTCGACCCTCAGATTGTGAAGCCATATGTGAATTAATGTACACCCTCTTTTTCTGCATTGATTTTAGATTTGAAAAACAGCCTGGTTAGTTTCATAGAAAGGGAAACGTTAGTGGATTATGACCGGGAAGCAGAAGCAGCCCTGCAGAGACTCACACATGGAGAGGTTGACATCAACAAACTTACAAATTCATGGGCCAAAGCCTATTCTGAGGTAAGAGCACTGTCTCAATTTAAATGATTAAATTATTTTGTATCATTGCATTCCTTCTACACCATCATTTTACATACATTAGCTATTTTAAGGTCCATCCTATATTTTTGTAAATTAAAATACCCTTTTTTACCCTTATGACTGGTTTTGTGGTCATTTTTGTAAACTGAGATTTATATACAATCTGAAAGCTGGATAAATAAGCTTTCTATTGATTTCTATTTCTATTTTCTGTTGTTTGTTAGGATAGGACAATATTTGGCCGAGATACGTCTATTTGAAAATCTGAGGGTGCAAAAAAAAAATCAAAATACTGGGAAAATCTTTTAAGTTGCCAAAATAAAGTTCTTAGTAATGCATATTGCTAATCAAAAATTAAGTTTTGATATAATTATGGTAGGAAATTTACAAAATATCTTCATGCAACATGATCTTTACTTAATATCCTAATGATTTTTGGCATAAAAGAATAATCGATAATTTTGACCCATACAATGTATTTTTGGCTATTGCTACAAATATACATGTGCTACTTAAGACTGGTTTTGTGGTCCAGGGTCACATATTAAAAATTGAAATAAAAAAAATAAATATAATATACTGTATACTGTATAATATAATAGGATATATAGTACAATATAATATATTAAATAATATCTAATTTAATTTTTTCATGTTTTCACTTAATAGCTGCTTTATATTATATGTTGTGTTCTGACGTTTTGAAGAAAACAATCTATTAATTTCATACTTATAGTTTTCTCTGTGTTTTAACGTTATAAAAAAATCAAACTTCAGTTTTTAATTCTAAATTAATTTCTTTTTAATATGTCTATCAATCAGTAGTCATGTCACATTTATTTTTATAGTGCTTTAATCAAAAAATAGTTTCAAAGCAGCTTTCAAAGCATCACTAAACAGGAAAATAACTAAAATAGTGTTAATGTTGTAAAAATCACCACTTATGAAACAAATTCAATTTAAGCTGTTAATTCAATTCAGTTCAATAACTGCCAATGTTCAGCAATTACAAAAAGAAAGCAATTGTGTCATTATTTAGCTCAAGTGGGTTCAAATTTAGTTCTCAGTGCGATAATATTACTGAATATTAATTGTTCTTTAAACCAATAAATCACCCTGGCTCTGCCCACACAAGAAATTTCTTTGAAACTGAATATCTGTCCTGTTTCCACATTTAAGAAGGTCAACCTGACCATCTGCATTAGCACTTCAAAGTATTGCAGGTTAAATTCTGCTTCCACTTGCTCCAGCAAACTTATAAAAAGAAAGCAGAATCCGCCCCCTCCCTTTCCTGTGAAGCGTGGTTGGCTCACAGCTATGCACACAAGATAACCATTAACATTTTACAGCAGCCGCACACAAATACACATGGATGCTCTCCAATCTATTTCAAGCCCATCAAATGCCCTTTTAACGACCACCTGGTTGTTTGCGTAAAAAGATTCTTATGGTTTTTTTTAGAGCGCTAATTAAGCTTGTTCTGTATATTCAGAGTATATTGGGCAAAGGTTAGTTGTAAAATTAGATATACAGTCTATACTGTTATTTAGAATAGAAAATGTATGAACAAAATATATTAATAAAAACATCAAGTAAATCAGTTTATTCAGCTCCAGTAGTCAACTAATTGGTGCAGAATAAGTACTCAACTATTCGATTACTCTTGTGGATCTCTGGTAAATGTCTGTTTTGTATCGTTTCTGTGTGTAGACTACACTGGAACATGCCCGTCCTGAAGAACCCAGTTGGGATGAGGATTTTGCAAGTGTCTATCACGAACTGATCCACTCCCCGGCATCAGAGACTCTTCTCAACCTGGAGCACAGTTATTTTGTCAGTGTCTCTGAGCTCATTAGCGAGAGAGACATGGAGCTCAAGAAACTTCAGGAGAGGTTTGTGTGGGAAGTTGTTATGAGATGGACTTCTGTTTTATGAGAAAAAATGCCAGGGAGTGTAACTTGGATAATGAGCCCCCGACATAAATGCAGAATGTTACCATGTTGAGTAATTAGCAATTATAAAGGTCAGAAGTAATACGTTTTGTTTTATTGCAAATGATTGCAGTTGAGGTACTTTTATTTTTGTATTTTGTTATATTTTTTAATAGCAAATGATACAATTATTCATTCTTTGGATAAATAACGTGACATTTTCCACATTTTACAATACTATAAAATTATTATATTTTTAATTTATACAATACAGTTTCAAAGAGAGTCACTTAGATTTTTTTGTTTTTGAAAAAAGTATTATAGTCATCATGGTTGCGTTTATTAAATACAGTAAAAACAAATATAAATATAAACAAATATAAATGTTGGTACAATTTAAATGAACTGTTTTCTATTTCAATACATTTTTAAATGTATTTTATTCCTTTGATGCAAAGCTGAATTTTCAGCATTATTACTCCAGTCTTCAGTGTCACATGATCTGTCAGAAATCATTCTGATATGCTGATTAGCTTCTGGAAAAATATATATATATATTTAATATTATTTTCCTTGTTTAAAACAGTTGTGGAAGCCATGATACAATTTGCAAATTAATAAAAGTTATTAAAATAATAATGAGGAGGGAATGAGGAAAAATAATAATGAGGGGGAATGAGGAAATCAGGAAAGGTCTGCTCGTAGGAATTCAGGACGCTTGTAGCTCAACTATATGTCAACAAAATGTCCAAACTTGTGACTCCTACTCAAGGCTCTGCGCTTACTATTCTTTCTAATTTCAAAAATTTAGGAGCGCAGTCAAGATTCAGGAGCTCCTTCTGATAAATAATCAAAATTTTTGATCAAAAATGAGCCTTCCCATTACGAGGTGATATTTGACTCCTTAAAGTGATTTACAGGGGCTTATTCATTTATATACCTTTGTAACAGCATTTTTCTAATTTTATTATGTCATCTTTAATGTCAAAGTCAAAAAAATATATTTATAAGCTTTTTAAAAATTCTAATTAAAACAGTAGAATAAAAACAAGGAGAATAAGAAAAATAAGTTACCAATTATATAAAAACAATATTAGCTAAATTTGTACTACAGAGGTGGCACAGAGAAACAAAAATGGCTTGTAGGTGTATTTTCAGATGTTTAACTAGGCTCAGAGGTGGCATGAGTGCAATTAAATTCATTAATTAATGTTGATTAATTTTTTTTAAATACACGTTTTTTGAATATAGAAATATTAAATGATTTAAATAACTGAAATTATACTTTAAAACTGAGATTAAAACTGCCAGTAGGTGGCGGCAAGTCACTTGATTTTTATAACTGAATCATTCAATCAATTGATTCATTCGAACGGCTGATTCATTCAGGAATGAAGCAAGTGACTGTCTTTATAAATGGGTAATCATGAATCACTGACTCACTAGATTTGTTTAAAAATACACGTTCATTCATAAACAAAACACCGCTGTGTTTGCTTCAGAAGATATAGTCAGATGTAAGTCACTTAATTTTAACTTGAATTTGTCCTTACAGGCAGGCTGTTGAGATGGACAAAGTCATGCAGGAGCTGGGAAAGACCTTGTGTGACCAGGATGTGAATACCGTGGCTGCCCAACACTTTGATGCGCAGCAAGTAAGATCAATCTGACAGTCAGATTAAAACTAACAATAATAATACAAAACACATTAAAGACTCCTGCTCTTTTTGTGATGGGAAGGTGCTGGAGAACAAGTGGGCCAGTGAACTAAAGCAAGTCACAGGTATCCAGAAACAAGAGTATCAGGAATGGGTGATGAAGCTCCACCGAGACCTACAGAACCCCAACAACAGCACAATAAAGTGAGTAAAAGTGAAAGTTTTAAAGATGCTGATGGAATTGAGTTGATCAATGAAAGTGAATGGTGGTGGGAATCGAACATAGAGGAACAGAAAGTAACATCCTCAAAAATGCTGACTCAGATATTCCTCTGGTTATAACTCAGGAAATCCTGTAAATGTTCTTGCCACCACATTAGATGCCGTTTCAGTTCTAATTGCATTTTACGACAGCCTCACTTTGACACATTGACACCGTATAGCACACAAATTAATAGTGTTACACTTGAGCCAACGGCAAAACAACTGTATTCATCATTGTGATTGATGGACACCGAGGAACGTCAGAAGTCGAGCTTGTTATTTGTGTTTCAGCGAAGAGATCAAGGTGCAGCCCGGTCAGCTGGGGGAGGCAGGGGAAGCGGGGGCTAGGCTCTTCGAGGAGCAGCGACAGCTGGAAGAGAGCTTCACCATCCACTTAGGTATGGCGTTTCCCTGGAAACATTGGCCGCTACAAAACGGCGCATAAAAATACCCGCATACAACACACTGCCACGGTAATTTACACCCACTTTCAATGTGTTTTCAATCTGTCCCTCAAGCTCATTATAAAACAAGTTTTGTTCACTTGTCGTGGATATGTTCCACCAGTGTTTGATGATCAAAATGTGTCCAAATGCATTTTATCTCAATTTTAAATCTTATTTTGTGATTTTTTTTCCCCCCCACCAGTGTTTGATAGCCTATTATCTAGTACAATAACATTCATACAGTTTTAGTAGTGCCTTAAGGGTGCAAATATTTTTGGTGCCACTCTACAAAAATTTTAAGGGTGCACAATTTTTTCTGTGCAAAACCGTAAGCTTATAATTGAAATTGAAAAATCCAGATTCTTTTAGTAAAATTAAAAATTTAAAAAGACAGTAACAACTTAAATCAGTCATTTTAAATGCGTGCATTTAGGCATCACAACGTTATAATAGAAAATAAACAAAAATTGACAATAATTTTGAGAAACTACAATTTAATTTGACAATTAAATTACCTAAAAATTGCATTTAAAAATATTATTAAACTGTGTAAATACAGACTGGCTAAAAGGTTTAGTAAGTGTGTGTTAGATGATGACAAATGCAATCTTAATGGTAAAATAATTGGAAATGCACATATAAATATCCATTATTGACTAGTATACAGTACCATTAATAATTGTATTCAGCAAGGAAGCAAGCAAAAAAAAAAAAAAAATCAAAATTGCCATTGAAGACAATTATTATTGTTTTTTATTTAAAATAAATGTTTTTATTAGAAATTAATTTTATGCTCATCAAAGAAAAAAAAATATATTGTGGTTTCCGCAAAAATATTAAGCAGTTTTTTAATTATTAATAAGAGTAAGAAATATTTATAGAGAAACAGATCTGCATATTAGTATGATTTTTAAAAGATCTTGTGACACTAAAAACTGGAATAATGACTGCTGCAGCTTTGCATCACAAGAACAAATTACATTTTAATTTATTTAATATATTCAAATAGAATACAGGTCATTTAACCTATAATAATATATACAATATTGCTATTCTACTACATTTTTAATCAAATAAAAGGTAGCCTTAGTGAGCATGGGCATCAGATGCCTCTATCAAAAAGATTTTTAAAAATCTTACTGAGACCCTTAAGTGGTAGTGTGCAGTAGTCAACATTTGAAGTGGATCAAAACTTTTTTATCAAAGTTGTCCTTAAACTAAAACAGTACCTGTTCTTGTCTTAGGATAACTTTGATTAACTTTTTTGATCCATCAAATGATATATCATTTTTAAATGAATTAAATATAATGGATACATATAGATTTAGTGGTTTGATATACTTTTATGTCTTTTAGGGGCTCAGCTGAAGACCATGCACAATCTACGTTTGGTGCGATCTGATGTCCTGGATTTTTGTAAGCACCGTCGTCACAGCAGCAGTGGGGTGAAGTTACGGCGACTGCAGACTGCTCTCTCGCTATACTCCACATCGCTTTGTGGCCTGGTGCTCCTGGTCGACAACAGAGTCAACTCATACAGCGGCATCAAAAGAGGTATCGTATCTAATTTCCAAAGGATGTCTCCAAAGCATTTTGCAACTAACATAATAACATTTCCAATTGTTCCTGTGGCATCAGACTTTGCAACTGTGTCTCAGGAGTGCACAGACTTCCACTTCCCCAGAGTGGATGAGCAGCTGGACATCGTCCAGCAGGTGGTGCTGTACGCACGAGCTCAGCGCAGCAGCAAGCAGAGAGAACAGCCCGGTGAGTGACACAACAACTGTGTGTGTTTGTGTCCGTCCAAAACCAGCACCTCTGCATTGCACCATCACATATCCGACTTCAGTCCTACCGTGAGGAAGTGTTCAGTTTCATTCGACAGGGACTAGCTACAATGAAACGTGATACACATTTTTTTTCAACATGCACAAATGTTTTGGCAGAAAGTGGAATGCTCTGGTACAGTTTGCATTTTGCTAACTGTTTGTGATAACTGTTATATATCTAATGAGCACTGTTACATAACTTAGATTGAAAGAGAACACACATTACCATAATATTATCTTTTGGAGTTTTTTTAAGTGGTTTGCAGTGAAATTAACCAGTGAGATTAAACATTTATTGTGTGGTAATCAATAAATCAATAGGAAATAATATAAAATAAGCATATTGTAAGATTGTTATGTTTAATTTTTTTAATTGATATTTTTATATTTTTTATTTTTTTAAATCATTTTTTAATGTTTTTGAAAGACATCTATGTATCTATCTGTCTATCTATCTATCTATCTATCTAGCATTTGACACCAAAATTAATAAGAAATAATACAAAATAAGCATATTGTAAAACTGTTAAGGTGTTTATTTTTTAATTGATATTTTTATATTTTTTATTTATTTTTAAACACATCCTCCCACCTCAATTTACAACAGCCTGCTATTCTTACTATGTATTTTTTAAAGATTGAAATGTTAAATTTAAAATTTAAATGATTTAAATTTTAAATCATTGATTTTTTTTTTTTTTTTTTAGATGACAGTTAACCACATTTTCCTCCTTAATTCAGTTATTATAATGCCAATAAAATTATATATTATTTAAATTGTAAATAAAGTTGTAAATGTATTTATACATTATTTTTATAGATATGTTTATGTTATTATTATGTATTTGTTGCACTTACTTTCATGTGTGTGGAAGCCCGTTTTCGCCACTGAATAAAAAATTAAAAAAGGCTATTGCAACTTTTTATCTTACAATTCTGAATTTTTTCTCAAAATTGTGAGATATAAACTCACAATTGCGAGAAATAAAGTCAGAATTGTGAGATAAAAACAAAAATGATACATAATTTGCAGTTCTGACTTTTTTCTCAGAATTGAGATATAAACTTGCAGTTGTGAGAAATAAAGTTCGAATTACAAGATAAAAACTCACAATTCTGATTCTGATTTTTTTTCTTGGAAATGTGAGTTTGTATGTTGAATTTTTTTTTAATTGCATGATACAAACTTGCAGTTCTGACTTTTTTCTCAGAATTGCATGATATAAACTTGCAATTGCGAGTTATAAAGTCAGAATTACATGATATAAACTTACAATTGCGAGAAATAAAGTTAGAATTGCGTGATTAAAAACTCACAATTCTGACTTTTTATCAGAATTACATGATATAAACTCGCAATTATGAGTTATAAAGTCAGAATAACATGATATAAACTTACAATTACAAGAAATAAAGTTAGAATTGCGTGATTAAAAACTCAGAATTCTGACTTTTTTATCAGAATTGCATGATAAAAACTCGCAACTACGAGTTATAAAGTCAGAATTGTGAGATATAAACTTAATTCTGACTTTTTTCTCAATTTTGTGATATAAATTTGCAATTCTGACTTTATATCTTTTTTTTAGAATTTGTATCACGCAATTCTGAGAAAAAAAGTAAGACTCGCACAATGTAAACTCACAATTGCGAGAAAAAAGTCAGAATTGTGAAGTAAAAAGTGTTTTGTTTTTTTTTTTTTCCAGTGGCAGAAATGGGCTTCCATAAATGTGTGCTGATCTGAATTTCTAAATCTAATGACAATTATTGTGGAAAATAATCATAAACACAAACTTAAAAGTGAAGTGTAACACAATTGAATGTATCACACTAATACCCTTCTTGAATTTGTTTTATAGAGATGCCAAGAAATGGAGGAAGTGAAGACAAAAACAAGATCGTAGACAGAAATTCTTCCAATATCCTCCCAGGTAATTAAAACATTATCTCATGCTTTTAGCGCTCTGTTTGATTCATCGTAACACTGGAGGATGCTGTGATCTCTTTCTCTTCAGGTGAATTCTACATCACACGCCATTCAAACCTGTCTGAGGTTCATATCGTGTTCCACCTCTGTGTGGATGATAATGTGCGTTCGGGAAACATCACAGCCCGGGACCCAGCCATCATGGGCCTGAGGAACATCCTGAAGGTCTGCTGCACCCATGATATCACCACCATCACCATCCCACTGCTGCTGGTGCATGACATGTCAGAGGTAAGAGTAGATGTATAATCTTTCATTAAATAAACATTTTATTGTAACTGTTTACAAAACATTTCAGCAATAGTGACTAATATTAACATTTTAACTTATAAGCATCTGTGCAAAAGATCATGGGATTGTTTTAAGGTCTAAAAATCCTGAAAGTGTCCAAATTCTGAACTTTTGAGTTGAAAATAGTAGCTGAGGACATTGCCAATATCGTAGGGTGTTCAAAAACCCATCCGAGCCTCAACTTTCTATTCCTGGAATCTATAACAATCTACATTCTAAGGGTGTTCCACAGCTTTCCTCTGCCAGCAACCATCATTTGAATGTTTTTTTTGTGGGAATTGTTGAGGATTTGGCCTTTACATTGGCATCTAGTTCTAGAACAGACAAACAAACAGCCACCTGTGTCACGCTACATATCATCTGATATATTTGCCCTCAAGATGCAAAAAGCATTTTTATTCCATTGTGTTCTGTGTTTCTATTGTTCAGTATGCATTTCTATAATCCTTGAAAACATTGCATCATTGCGCACACTTAATAACTGTAAATTATTAACAAGTCAAAGCCTGTGAACTGGCTTGCGTTGATGTGTAGCAAATGAAAAAAACATGCTATCTCTTAGAAACAATTCCACACTGCTTTGTGCTTAATAAAATGAATACATATAAAGATAAAAAGAAAGAATCTTAGATCTTTTAAAATGCTAGAGTAAATTTAGGTATTAAAATATTTTAATTTAGTAAAATAAAAAAATAGAGATTCATTTTAAGATGTAACAGTGTTATTAAATTATTAGTGATTTTAAAAAATATATTTTAAATGAGAGTAACATGACAGGAAAGGTAACTGTAATTAAATACACTACTAGTCAAAAGTATTTGAACAGTAAGATTTTTAATGTTTTTTGAAGTCTCTTCTGCTCACCAAGCCTGCATTTATTTGATCCAAAGTACAGCAAAAACAGTAACATTTTGAAATATTTTTACTATTTAAAATAACTGTTTTCTATTTGAATATATTTTAAATGTAATTTATTCCTGTGATTTCAAAGCTGAATTTTTAGCATCATTACTCCAGTCACTTGATCCTTCAGAAATCATAATAACATTCACTATTATTATTATGTTGAAAACAGCTGAGTAGAATTTTTTCAGGTTTCATTGATGAATAGAAAGTTCAGAAGAACAGCATTTATCTGAAATAGAAATCTTTTGTAACATTATAAATGTCTTTATCATCACTTTTGATCAATTTAAAGCTTCCTTGCTAAATAAAAGTATTCATTTCTATCCTTTCTTTCCTAAAAAAAATGTATATATGTTTCTATTCATCAGAGAATCCTGAAAAAATGTACTCAACTGTTTTAAATGTTGATAATAATAATAATTATACATTTTCTTGAACAGCAAATCAGCATATTAAAAGACTGGCGTAATGATGCTGAAAATTTTGCTTTGATCACAGGAATAAATTACATTTTAAAATATATTCTAATGGAAAACAGTTATTTTAAATAGTAAGAATATTTCAGAATTTGACTGTTTTTGCTGTACTTTGGATCAAATAAATGCAGGCTTGGTGAGCAGAAGAGACTTCTTTAAAAAACATTAAAAATCTTACTGTTCATAAACTTTTGACTGGTAGCGTATCAAGCATATATCCAGGATATAAATGAAATAATGGATGACAATCAGTATTTTGCATTCTGATTAAACTGAACTCTTTAACTTTAGGTTCAAGCCAGATTAATTTGTCTTTTTAACTTGGGTGCTCAGCCTAAAAAAACTCGTTGTCGAATTTAGAAATGGTCTATTTTGAATCAGGCCGTCTGGACTGACCAGTTCTGGGTAAATGAAAGCCTCAATCACAGCCTCTCTGACCACAGGCCGATGTTGAGGAATGTTCAGTGTTCAGGAAATGTTTTTCATCTGAACAGGAACTGTGTGTTCTCCCAGCCAAACGCCAAGGATGGTTTTAAAGCCGAGGTCTCAAGCTCTGTTCGGACAGAATTCGTTTTAGGACATATGTCTGTGAAATAATTGTTACTGTGGACATCTGTAATGTTTAGCATCAAATGGCTGTAGAAAACAGCAAGATGGCTGTGGCAACGGCATTTATACATTTCTGTTATACATAAATGAGCCATCACAATGTTATATTTATCTGTATGTGGTGTTTAATTAGGCAGGAAATATTAAATATATTTCTTTTTTTAGAATCAACCACAATGTGAACTTTATTGGAGATCTAAATAATCTTGCATGAGAAATTGTAGCTCTTCACTTTGTGTAAATGTTTCTCTACAAGGAGTGGTTTGGTACGTTTGAAACCTGGTTACCCACATGGTTAAATATTATCTCAGTCACTGACTTTTTTTCTTCTCTTTTCCTCCTCTGCACAGGAGATGACCATTCCCTGGTGTCTGAAACGAGCTGAGCTGGTCTTCAAGTGTGTAAAAGGTGTGCAAATGATGATCTCAAATGTAAAACTACGCAAAAACTTTCACTGATTATTAGTATATTATATCGTTATATAAACTTTTGGTAACACTTTTCAATAAGGTGTCCTTTGTTAACATTAGTTAGTGTATTAACTAACATGAACGAACAATGAACAATACATTTACTACACTATTTATTAATCTTTGTTAAAGAAGTAGTTCACTTTCAGAACAAAAATTTACAGATAATGTACTCACCTCATTGTCATCCAAGATGTTCATGCCTTTCTTTCTTCAGTCGTAAAGAAATTGGTTTTTGAGGAAAACATTTCAGGAATTATCTCAATGTACTGGACTTCAATGGTGCCCGTGAGTTTGAACGTCCAAAATGCAGTTTAAAGACGAGCATTTGAGGTTAAAATAATTCTACATTTGTAGAA
The DNA here is from genome assembly GCA_019740295.1 of Labeo calbasu. Classification (NCBI taxonomy): domain Eukaryota; kingdom Metazoa; phylum Chordata; class Actinopteri; order Cypriniformes; family Cyprinidae; genus Labeo; species Labeo calbasu. Next base: position 46,673 of record JAHKKF010537295.1, read on the forward strand.
AATGACAGATCGTTTCGCTAGGTAAGACCCTTATTCCTCGACTGGGATCATTTAGAGTACTTTAAAGCTGCATTTAAACTGCAATTTGGACGTTCAAACTCATGGGCACCATTGAAGTCCACTATATGGAGATAATTCCTGAAATGTTTTCTCAAAAAACATAATTTCTCTACAACTGAAGAAAGAAAGTCATGAACATCTTGGATGACAATGGGGTGAGCACATTATCTGTAAATTTTTGTTCTGGAAGTGAACTACCTCTTTTAATGTTAGGTAATAAAGATACAGTCGTTCATTGTTTGTTCATGTTAGTTCACAGTGCATTAACTAATATTAATAAGCACAACTTTTGATTTTAATAATGCATTAGTAAATGCTGATATTAACAATAACTAAGATTAATCAATGCTGTAAAGGATTGTTCATTCTTAGTTCATGTTAACTAATATAGTTAACTAATAACCTTATTGTAAAGTGTAACCAAAATTCTTTAAAATTTCGTTATTCTCCTTAATGTTAGTTTTTAATGCATTGGATTCTATTTTAGTAACTTATTAGATCTACTTGGCTGTAGTAGATTTTTAGTTTTCAAACAAAAAATGAAAGAAGATGCCCATGTTAGTCATGTAAAACCAGCCTTAGTGTGGATATTTTTCCGTACTAGTAAATATTACAAGTAATTTTCCAAGTTCAACTCTCTAAAGTAAAAAGCATATAACAAACCAACCAAGAAGCAAACAAATAAACAAGAAAATAGAGAGATAAAAAGTAAGGTCAATATGTGTAGTTTAATCAATCAGTTTTATCCAGTATTGTTCACATCTACATGCCTGCCATTTCAAATAAGTTATTTTCTCCATCATCTCAACATAAAATGATGTAATAATGTAACCTTTTCCAGGTTTTATGATGGAAATGGCCTCCTGGGATGGAGGAATCTCACGGACTGTCCAGTTCCTTGTTCCACAGGTACGTTTTGGCCTCTTTGACAGTACAACCTTGTCTTTTTTTAAATATAAGTAAATACTCACGAAAATGCATTTTACTGCCAATAGAATAAATTAAAGGGATAGGTCGTCCAAAAATGAAAATTACCCCATGATTTACCCACCCTCAAGCCATCCTAGGTGTATATGGGGTGGGGTGTTAATAAAGGCCTTTTGAGCCAAATCGATGTGTTTGCGTAAGAAAACTATCCATATTTAAAATTTTATAATCTATAAGCAACGAGAGAGTGGCGTTCCAGCAGATGATGTAGGCGTAGTGTAAGTGGAAGCACAGTGGAGAGAGCAAAACAAAACACCGGTAGCGAATTAGAAGTACAAAACGAGGAATTGTAAAGAAAGATTTTGAAGGATTTCAATATAAGCCAAGAGAAGACTGGTTTTCCTTTGCTGTAAAGAAAACTTGGTTTTCACGAGGCTAGCGTAGTCTCATCGTAACTTACGCTAACACAATCTGTATTCTCAAACAATAGTGTCCGTCGTTTGACACATGCTTATAGGCTTAAGTGACTCTTCACATTCACAGCTGCTTATTTTACTCTTTAGCACCTTTTAAAATAACTCCCCTAAACTGTTGTCTAGATGTCACACACACTGTATACTTAACACTGTTGTTCAAAGGTTTTGGCTAGTAAAGATATAGTAAAAACAGGAATACTGTGGAAATATATTATTGAAATATAAAGTGATTCCTGTGATGGCAAAGCTGAATTTTCAGCATCATTACTCTGGTTTTCAGTGTCACATGATTCTTCAGAAATCATTTTAATATGCTGATTTGGTGAAACATTTCTTATTACTATCTGTTAAATATTTTAGTAGAAACCATGATTCATTTTGTCAGGATTTAAAGTTCAAAAGAACAGCCTTTATTTGAATTTTTTTTGTGACGATGTAAAAGTCTTTACTGTCAGTTTTGATCAGTTTTTAATGCAAAATAACATGGCTTTGAATGATATTGCTTGATTTGTTTTATTCACTAACAAAGTGAAATTGTTTAGCAGTTTAAGAACGTGGCATTAATCTGTCTTTCTGATTTTCTTGTATCATCAGAGTATCTCCGAGGAGATGTTCTACCAGCTGAGCAACATGCTGCCTCAGATCTTCAGAGTCTCCTCGACGCTCACGCTAACATCAAAGCGCTAAACAAACCACACAAACAGACGCATCAGCCCTTGTTGCTGGCGATATGGAGGACATCTTGTCACTTTAGGTTCTTAATTTTCAGAGAAGTACAAACCTAAAAAAAATAAGCTGTTTTGATATGCACTGTCATGTGATCGCAGGAGGCTTAGCACCATGGCCTGATTATTTCAGTCATGAATTTTCACTTTTTGTACATTCCACATCAAAAAACACATTAAATGTGAGAGGGAAGTGTTCAGAGTTTTAGCTCTTGTCATACTGTGAGTGTTGTTTACCTAATGCTGCATGGAAGACAGGTAATGCCAAGACAAGCTGTGTGTTTGTGCTGCATTGCAGTCAACCACCTTTGGCCCCTGGTGTCATCGTTCCTTTTCACAAACACCAGATGGCGCTGTATTCGGTAGCTTTTACATGTAACGTAAGGTAACCGAAGCTGCTGATTCCAAATGTCAAATGAAACCAACCTTCCAAGCTTTCTAAGTGATTTACCATGTGTTTGTATATTAGGTGCCAGTTGTAAACCCTGGCATGTGTGCAGTTATATTTGAACTGTGTAGTCTTTGGAAAGTGGGGCATTTCAAAATCATATCATCTGTTTTATTTGTTGTTTTTTTGTAAATCTAATCTGTTTACCTATTTTTAAATAGGCTTATTTTTGAATAGGCTTATTGACCAGGCTAGTGGGAAGATTATATTCAGTTTTGTATTATTTATTTTTTTACAGCCTTTACAAAGAAAATCTGCATATTAACTACTGTCTGTTAAGTGTTTTGTTGGATTCCTGCTAATGAGGATATTAGCATACGAAGTAGCAAAGTATGGCTAATCTGAGGGTTAAAGCATTTGCATCTATATTAGCCTTTTGTGCGATACTACTGACGTGCTAATTGCTGCAGATCTACTTCCTCATAATATTTATAATAAATATATGTGTGTATATATATATGTATATATATATATATAAATAGTATAGTATATCTAAATAAAATCCTCACGCTAACACAGTATTTTAGGATATTTTAGACTTTTACTTTTTTCATTTATTTAAAATGTATAATTTTAGGATTTCATAATTTTTTATTAGCTCTGTTAGCTATGAAAGCCTGTTTCCACCACTGAATAAAAATAAAAAAGATAATTAGGTAATTGACTTTTATCTAACAATTCTGACTTTACAACACTCAATTGTGAGTTAAATCTGAACATATATATATATATATATATATATAGTTTATACCACTATTCTGAGTTCATATCACTATTCTGAGAAAAGATATAAACTCTGCAAATCTGACTATTTCTTTATTTCTTGCAGTTGCAAGTTTATATCGTTCTATTCTGATGTTATAACTTGCAATTGTGGGTTTATATTGCGCAATTCTGAGAACAAAGTCAGAATTGTGAGTTTGTATTATGTAATTCTAAGAAAAAAAATTCAGAATTGTGTGATGTAAACTCGCAATTGCAAGAAAAAAAGTCTGAATTGCGAGAACTTGCCTTTGTGAGAAAAAAGTATTAAAAAATGTGCAATACTGACTTTATAACACGCAATTGCAAGTTCAGTCAAAACATCTTTTTTTTCTGAGAATGGAAGTTTTTTTTTTCCCCTCTGTAATCTGCAATTACGAGTTTATATCACAATTCTGAGAAAAAAGTCAGAATTGCGAGATACAAGCTCTCATTTGCAAGAAATAAAGCAAGAATTGTGAGTTTTATCTCACAAATCTGACTTTATTTCTCACAATTGCGAGTTTATATTGGGCTATTCTAAAGTTATAACTCACAGTTGAGTTTATATTGCAAATTTCTGAGAAAAAAGCCAGAACTGCGAGTTTATATTACGCAATTCTGAGAAAAAAATATCAGAATTGTAATGTAAACTCGCAATTGCGAGGAAAAAAGTCAGAATTGCAAGATACATACTCGCATTTGCCAGAAAAAGCAATTGTGTTTACATCTCGCAATTGTAAGGAAAAAATGCGAGTTTATATCGCAATTCAGAAAAAAAGTCAGAAATGCGCAATTCTGGCTTTATAACATGCAACTGCAAGTAAAGTCAGAACTTACTTTTTTTTTCTGAGAACATAAGTCTTTTTATCATTTCAGAATTGTGCAATATAACTTAATTGTGAGTTATAACATCAGAATAGCACAACATAAACTCGCAATTGCAAGAAATAAAGTCAGATTTGTGAGATAAAACTCACAATTCTGGCTTTATGACCTGCAATTGTGAGTTTATATCACAATTCTGAGAAAAAAGTCAGAATTGCGAGATACAAGCTCTCATTTGCAAGAAATAAAGCCAGAATTGTGAGTTTTATCTTACAAATCTGACTTTATTTCTTGCAACTGCGAGTTTATGTTGTGCTATTCTGATGTTATAACTCACAATTAAGTTATATTGCACAATTCTGAAAAAAAGTCAGAATTGCAAGTTTATATTACACAATTCTGAAGGATTGTGATGTAAACTCGCAATTTGCGAAAAAGTATTACTCGCAATTGTTTACATCAGAGTTAAGTCTGAACATATCTTTTTTCTGAGAACATAAGTCTTTTTTCCCCCTCAGAACTGGATTTTATAACCTGCATTTGCAAGTTAATATCACAGTTCTGAGAAAATAAAGTCATAATTGCGAGATATAAACTCGCAGTTGTGAGAAATAAAGCCAGAATTGTGAAAGAAATCTGAATTGTATGATGTAAACTGCATTGTGAGGATAAAAGTCAGAATTGTGAGATGCAAACTTGCATTTGCGAGGAAAAGTATATCTCGCAATTGTGAGTTTACACCTCGCAATTCTGAGAAAAAAGTCCTTAAAAGTCAGATTTGCGAATCTGACTTTATGTCTCTCAGTTGCGAGTTTATATCCTGCTATTCTGATGTTAAAACTTGCAATTGTGTGAGATAAAAACTCGTAATTACTTTTTTTATACAGTGGTGGAAACGGGCTTCCATAATATGCTCTGTTCTATCATTTCAGCTTTTTCACATTTTTTTCCTTTATTTGGGGACCATTGTATATTTTTGGCCAGTATGGTTTCTTTAATAACTGTCAGTACAAATATATTCATTTAATACAATGTATTTTTGAGTGGTTCGTACCTGATCACACAGGTCACAAAAGGGCAGCATAAGTTCTAGACTTGTGCTGCTCTCTGTAGCAAAGTGAACTCAATCAGTCCATAATGGCCCTGCAGTCTCGCTGTCATTGGCGCTCAACTCAGAGCTTGTGCTAAAGAAATGTGTCACCAAATGTCTCACATTCTTGGTATCAGTTAGTGGCGGAATCTGGTCTCTGGTTACCTCTGCCTGGGGTAGAGGACATAGGTGCAGGCTCAGCAGCGGACCCCTCTAGCATAACCACCTCCCCCTCTTCGCTTGCTGTATTAACGTCACAGCCCTGCTCTTTAGCCATCTGAGCCCTTACCATCCAACAACTGTGCCTGACAGAGCACTGTTTATTCAGCCAGGCCGAAACATTGAACGCCCTCCCCAATGGACTGCCTTCTCCTGTTTGTGTGATGAGAGTAGGATGTGTTCGTTTTAATTAGAGCTTATCATCTGCACGCTGTCTACATGTGTCGTCAATACACAAAAGGCTAGAAACAATAATTGGAAAGTTTATTCTCCTGGTGATTAAGTTGTCAAAAGAAGCTGACGCTCAATTTAATAACACAGTTTTCTGCGATATGTCATTTAAACAGAAATATAAGCCAGGCCCAGACATTCCTCATGGGATCTGATAGTGGCACGGACTGTTCTGTTAAGTATGCATGTCTGCGGTAACAGCTCTTCCTCTCAGAGACCAACACGAAGACAGCACAACAAAAATATTCTTATCTAAATATAGCTTTCTTGTAGTGCTCTAGCTTGCTAGGGCATAGATAAGATTTTGACATAACTTGTTTATTACATTGATTTCAATAAGATAATCTTGTACCATATTGATATAAACATACAAAGAGAAAGAAAATATATTCCATTTGTTGTTATTAACAACATGAAGTGCATTAAGCATTACATTACATCGAGGTTTCCCAAACTTGGGTTTGTGAAAGAACTGCAGGTGTTCATAAGTTTAATGAAAAGCTAATAATAAATGAAAAATTATCATAAAAAAAAGTAATTAAATTTCATTAAAAAGTAAAAAAAAAAAGAAAAATATGAATTATTATTAATAATTAATCATGTGTAATAATGTAAATAATCAAAAATTAACTAGTCTGATTACAAGTATTTTATAATATGATCTATATATTCTATAATATAATCTTGATTTTTGAAATCTGATTTTGTAATCCAGATTACAAGGACAGATAGATAGATAGATAGATAGATAGATAGATAGATAGATAGATAGATAGATAGATAGATAGGCAGATAGATAGACTGATGGACTGACAGACAGATATATACATGAACGGATAGATAGATAGATAGATAGATAGATAGATAGATAGATAGATAGATAGATAGACTAATGGAGTGACAGATGGATGGATAGATACATTGATGGACTGACAGACGAATAGATAGATGGACGGACTGATGATAGATAGACAAACTGGTAGACTGGTGGGTGGATGGGTAGATAGACAAAAACATGGATGGATGGACAGATAGATATAAAGATGGACTGATGGACTGACATATAGATAGATAGATACTGTAGATAGACAGATGGACTAACAAGATGGATAGATAGATGAATGGATAGGTAAATATATAGGCAGATAGATAGCTAGATAGATAGATGGATGGACTGACAGACGGATAGATAGATAGATGGATGGATAGATATAGACAAACTGATGGACTGACAGATAGATAGATAGATAGATAGATAGATAGATAGATAGATAGATAGACAGACTGATAGACTGACAGACGGATATATACATGAACGGATAGACGTATATATGGACTGATAGATAGATAGACGGACTGATGGACTGACAGACGGATATATACATGAACGGATAGACATATATACGGATAGATAGATAGATAGATAGATAGATAGATAGATAGATAGATAGATAGATAGATAGATAGATAGACTGATGGACTGACAGACGGATATATACATGAACAGATAGATAGATAGATAGATAGATAGATAGATAGA
>JAHKKF010537296.1:0-10199 GCA_019740295.1 Labeo calbasu
AAAAAAAAAAAACTGACAGCTTTATTTACTATTTATTAACTTGATTTACTATTTAGTTTAATTACTAAAAAAATAATTTTAATGTTGTATATGTTATACTGACAAATTATTCTCTCTGCCAAAACACTAGACAATGTTTTTATGTTGTTTTAAGACAGCCAATTGCAACTAGCTAGACTTTAGGCCACTATATACCCAGTGCCTGCTAGATATCTAGTTAGTACAGTGTCATGTTACAGTGGTTACCATTAGCATTCCACGTGTTAGCTAACATTTGCAAATGCACACCAGAGCATTATCCACCTAGTGAGCTCAAAGTTAGGCCTGGGACACACTAGACGATTTTCAAATCTTAACCGATTTTAAAACCTTGGGAGAACATGCAAACAGTTTCAACATATTTTTAGTCTAATCTCTAAACATGCACACTACGATGATTCAACCGTACCTCGATACCACACACTTGTTGATTGTAGGAACAGTTTCACAGTGACCAGTAGGTGATGCTTGCTTACTCTCATTGGCTATCACAGGTCACATCAGAAGTAGTCCGATCAAGAGTCAGGGAGTTCGGCTTGATTGGAAGCAGTGAAATAATCATAATGACACCATACAATAGATGATTTTTTGGACAAAAAATCGGTTGCAACAAGCCTTGAATTGTTTAGGGGTGCAAACCCTGCTTAAAAATTACCTTAAAACCTTCAAGTGTGTGGCCAGCCAATAACTACTAAAAATGTAGTGAAAAAAAGGTTTACAATTAGAAAAAAAAATACATTTGTGAATATAGAATCTACATAAGAAGATAATTAGGCTTATTATAAAGCAGGCAACGTGTATCAGAGCTGGTAAACGGAAGCTCAGACGATGCCTGAAAATCAAAAATTGTTTTTTTCTTTTTTAATGCATGTTACGCAAGCACACCTGAGCTCCCACAAAAGCAAAAAAGATGTGTTGTCACGCATCAAGTGGTAGAGTTTAGGTACATAACAAGTAAATAAAAAGAGATTTTAAGCATATGTTTGTAAAAATGATTTATTGATGTTGATGTTAAAATCCTTTTGGAATAACAGTTAAATAGTAGCCTATTACAATGAATGCATCATTATTGATTTAATAGTATTCTTTTGCAAGTACAAAAAAGTAAAAACAAACAACACATTGATTTTAAGTATGCGATTTATTAAGGCATAGTTGACAGAATTCTATTTATAATATATTATAAGTTAGTACAATGCAAGAATGCAGTTTTTTATAGCTATAATGTTCAATGTGTAAGTGAATTAATATTCTTTATAAAAATATATATAAAATGTTTTTCAAGATATCTTGCTTTTGAGCAGGCTGAAGCATGTTTATTACATAAACATTTAGTATATATTGCAGTAGGTCTACATATGGTTATAATTAAAATACATACAAGTTAAACCCACTAAAAGCAGAATGATTTTATTAAGTTACTACGCAAAGTAAATATAAAATATACCTTTAAGTAAGAGTAAAATAAGTATGTTTTATGTAAATACACAAAAATGTCAGAAAGCATGCTTGTGTTTAAGCTTTACTAAACATATATTTATTATCAAAGTACTTCTAGTATACTTTTTAAAAATATATTAAAATGCAGTTTGATGCATTTTTATGCACTTCAAGTCAGCATGTTAGGAGTATACTGTCTGAATTTCAAGTACATTTTTAATATGCTTAAAAGTACTTATTTTTCACCTGGGGAGAAATGTTAAAACAGGAGAGAGAAAGGCAGGGCATTATATAGTTGTGCAGTGATTACATTTATATTTCCATTCTTCTGTCTGACTTACATTTCAGTTCAAACCTCAGGCAGTCCTCTCTAAAGGCATAATTTGTTTTGGCAGCACAGGAAACACTGGCCTATACATAGTGTACAGTAATGAATAAGTTAAGTAGAAGGGCTGGCTCTGTCTCAGCTACAGATGGTGACCTCCTTCCCAGCCGAAAAAAAGGGGGGAAAGTCTAATGGCTAAATATATTTCCCATTAATAAGAGTCCTCGAAGACATACAAGTCTCCTGCCTCCATTGTGAGTTTGAAACACTTGTCTCTCTTCCAGATTGGCAGCCATTTTGCCGTGCTGTTTACAATTCCGGAAGCCAAATGATGAAGGAATGCAAATGAACGATGCCATTTTTCCCATTATTGTTTTTTGTACGACAGTATGTGAAACCAAAATAAATAAATAAACACAAAAGACTGTGGCAAAGCAGTGAGGCAGGTAATTGCTGCAAAACTAATTAGCTAACTACTCAAGGACAGCTTGGGATGGGAAAACAAGGAGGAGGTGCTGTGTCACCAAAAGTAATTGGATGGAAAATACTCCGGAAAGTGTTGTGTAAACAAGTGAAGTGGGGAAGTTCGGAGAAGGACCTGGCAAGGTTGGAGATTAAACAAATTAATGAGTGTGATGGGGCCCCATCAGCAACCTCCGTGACGTTCTCTCTTACATGAGAATCGACTGAGGCAAGCCCCAATTATCGTCCCTCTCAAGGAGCTCACGCGGTCTTTGGTTTCCGAGATGAGTAAAAATCTGTGTCAACTGAACAGAATAAGAACGTGTTGAAGAATAAAGAATAAAGATGTGTTGTATGTCAGATCCTAAGAAGCCATTTGGAAATGCTCCATTTTTCCATGTACGGTATCTGTAAGCCAGTTATTTAGCCCTCAGGTCTGAGCTTGGTTAAAACTTTTTAAAACAAATATCACATCATGCACTTTAAAAAATGAAGGTATATGTTTCCATGAAGAACCTTTAAAATCCATGGAAACTTTCAACTGTACAAAAGGTTCTTTAGATTATATAAAATGTTCTTTTATGGGAGTTAATGAGAGAAGTAGCAATGCGTGATTCATGACTGAATTGTTCTTTTGAGTCTGATCTTTTTAATAAAATAATAATTTGTTCATGAATCGGTCTGAATTCGTCTCTTAGAGTTCAGCTCACTCATTGCTCCAGTTTCAGCAATTTAGCGATTTAGATTTTAATCTTTTCATCACACAAAGTTTAGAAGACCTGGAATATAACACAAGAAGTCATGTGGACCACTTTGATACTTATTGCACATTTTTGTCTTTTTTGATGCTTTAGAGTTCCAGTAACCATTTGTTGTAACTAACTTTAACTGAAAATAGCGACTGGTGTATTATTAAAAAAAAATCTTCTTTTGTATTTTACAGAAGAAAGTAAGTCATAGGAGTTTGGAACGATGTGAGGGTGAGCAAATGATGACAGAATTTTCATCTTTGGGTGAACTAATCCTTTAAAAATTAAATACTTTGATGGTTTTGAGAAAAGCCTCAGGGTTTTTCACAGAACACTTAGTTAAGCAACCAACACCAAGGCTAAGAAAGACTTTTTGTATGTATCTCCAAGCTCTGACAATTCAAAAAGTTATCTTTTTTTTATCCTATATAGTTTATGTATTTCATTGCAACCTCAACTGACCTTCAAAAAAGCTTGTTGGCAGAGACAAAATACTAGTCACTTCCCTCTCTTCAGTTTGACAGTTTTTTTTTTTCATTGTCTCTGAGAAACCCATCTAAATCACGTTTAGTTGATCCAAAGGCACTGCTCTGCTATATCCCCCCTTCATATTGCTTCCCAGACCCTGAGACATTTATGTTAACATCTGTTTCATAGCACCTCAGCCAGAACATTGAATCAGGCTTTCACACTAGCAAATTTTCACACTAAAACCACGATAATTGTTAGAACCAAGAGAAAGTGCAAACAAAAAAGTTATGGATATCAATCAATATTTGAGTCATATATAATATTTTACAATGCAGTCTAAAATACATCTGTAGCACTTAAGCCCCAAAACTTGCTGCCGTTTCCTGGAAGATATATTCAGTAGATAAAAGACGAAGATAAAAACAGTGGTACAAGACGATGTTGGTCCTTCAAGGGACACTTTCAACTTATATGTCTATAAAGCCTGTCAAAAATCTGTTTTTATGTATTTTACTACACTTCAGTATGTGATTGTTATTGGGGGTATTTTTTCCCTAGGAACCCATCAGGGTTCCTGATGGTTTCACAAGTAGTTCTTCACCTTAATTCTTAATTATTTTGCAGTAGAGGTGTCTTTTCTTCTCCACCTGTTTTTGTCTGACCCAGCTGACCCAATGAGATTTTCGCTCTCCAATGGTCATGCCTTAACTTTACCATTTCTAGTATTGCATTAGTATTGCATCCTTTTCATGGGCATTTAATCATTTTTGACTTTTCAGTCTGAGTTGAGTCTCTTTTTTTGTTTGTATCTGGCTCATTTTATCTGTAAAAGAAAACCTGCTTAGTAATTGTGCACACCTGAATATAAAGCGTTTTTCCACTTCCAGCCTTCACTGACAATTATATATCACTTATAAATGATTAAATACAAAGTGAATAAGTAGTTACACTCTTAAAAATAAAGGTGCTTTAAAAGGTTCTTCACAGTAGTGCCATAGAAAAACCATTTTTGATTCCACAAAGAACCATTCAGTCAAAGGTTTTTTTAAAGAACCATCTCTTTCTTACCGTTTCATAATCTGAAGAACCTTCTTTCACCACAAAGAACCTTTTGTGTAACAGAAAGGTTCGTCTGATGTTCAAGGAAGTTCAAAACTGGGGCACCATATCAGTCCATTATATGGAGAAAAATGCTGAAATGTTTTCCTCAAAAAACAYAATTTCTTTACGACTGAAGAAAGAAAGACATGAACATCTTGGATGACAGGGGGTGAGTACATTATATGTGAGTCTTTGTTTTGGAAGTGGACTTCTCCTTTAAATAATGTTTAGTCAAGATTATGTAAATAGTTAAGTAAAGACAACATTTGGATTTACAGTGTAGGGTTTTCAGTGTATTTTTTTTTTCTTTCTTTTTTGCATGTCATGTGAGGAGCTCTCTATATACCCGTGTTGTAAAAGATCTTAATGAAAAAAAAATAACAACAATAAAACAAATTAATACAGCTGCCAATTCATGGTGGATTCAAGAATAACAATAATATTTACACCACAAACAGCAGAGGATTGAGCAGTGCTGCAGTTCATAATATTCAAAAGCATGCATGCAAGTCAATACAAGAACGTGTACCACCTTTGCTGTAATTCCATATCATTAACCATTAACTGACATCTTGAACAGCGTGATTCAGTCATGTAAATCATGTTGCCCGAGTCCAAATGTCCGAATACAGAAAATTCTCAATCCTTTTGATGATATAATACACAGAACATCTTCCAAAAAATTGAGAGAGTGCCAGCCCCTGTATCATATATGGATTTCCTCTAGCAAAATAAAACCAAATATGGTCAGTCAAAAAGAGAAGCCTGCTTCAAAAACATCAAAATCTGTGGATGCACATAAAAGTCAAGATGTAGAGATGAGTGACAATGTTGTGATGGCAGAACACTCAGTACAGAAAGATCTTCCGCATTTGACAGATATAGATGACACAACAGAGAAACTTCTAAAAAATGGAAAAATGAAAGACCAACCATTCCTTCTTGAGATGCAAGAGAATTTTACAACTCTTTTATCTAAGAAAATAATGAGAGTTTGGGGCACCTGGAGAATGTGATTTGAGAAAACAAGGTCAGTATTGGGACCCTGAAAAAAATCAACTGAATTTGTGCTGAATGAAGCACTTAAAACACGGTTCCTCAAATCCTGTCCTGGAGGGCCACTGCCCTGCAGGCAGTGATCAAACTCACTTACCTGTGATTTTCTAGGGATCATGAAGACCTTGATGAACATGCTCAGGTGTGTTTGATTAGGGCTGAAGCTAAACACTGCAGGGCATTGGTCCTCCAGGACAAGATTTGTCAATAATAATAATAATCATCATCATAATTATCATCATCATCATCATCATCTCCCAGGTTAACTAGATATATGCACACTTGGACTTCCATATACCTTAGCTCTTAAGAGTTTTCATTTGCGTGTGTTAAAAGTAAAGTAAAAGTAATCTATGTTCTTTTAGTGTCAGCTGTATTTTAGATTAGACTAAACAAAATTTCGCTCCTATTATCTAATCATTTGTAAAGAATCTTTGTTCAGAGGTGTTTTCTTGTTTGATTGTAGGTTATTAGTTTAAGTTGAGGGTTTATCTAGGTTGGTTTACATTGCTCAAGTGTTAGATCTCCCGCACTGATAGACACCAAAGGTGTTATGTAATTGTAAATGTATTTGGAAGAACAAATCATATTCTATTAAAAATAATACAATAATAATATTTGTCATTCAAAAATTGGAGGATATGGTTTGTTTTTTTTGCTCAAAAAGGGAAGAAGGGAAGAGGGCAGTTTACAGTACTTTCTTTAATGGAGTAGATGAATACACCAGAATAAAATTACTGATATTGGTGATATTGTTTCTGAAATTACAAGTCAGCATTGATCACGAAACTGAACCCACATACCCTAGATTGACAGCATTTTTCAAATCATTTAATTGTTCCCATTCTGTTATTCATTTTATCAATATCCTGTCAGGTTTCATTGTGATTATCTCTGAACAATGTTCACAGGCTGTGAACACACACTTGTTCTTCCACAAGCAGAATATTTTTCTACAGACAGATTTTTGATTTATTTGGTTAATTCCAAGGTTCTCTTACAGTGGGTCTCTTAAAGTTCATACAGTTACTGCATTATCGTAATCATAAACATTTACTGCACCTTGTAATTCTTCTTGTTATTTACCTATAGTGGCTAATGAATCAGACATCTCACAGACTCACTGAAAATAGCTTACTTTCATGTCGCAAAATAATGTGGCTATTATGGCATCCCAAGGCTGGCTGAAAGCCTTGATGGGGGTCCCTGCGGAAAAGGCTGACAACCACTGTGCTAATTGATTGTGTCATACTGTAGCTACAATATACGTGCACTCTGACATTTGTGTAACTGAAATGCTGTTTGAAATGTCGAAATGTAATTATGCTTGGGCAAAATAATACATACTCATAAGCCCCAAACCCTATGTTTTGACTTTATTTTGGGAATGGGGTCACACTTTAATTATTTAGCATTTAGGGATTTAGCATTAGTGCTAATTCCTGTTTAACAAAGCACACACTGCTAGCTCTTTGTGTATCATTGGATTAAAGCTAACAAGCGATTTATTTAAAAATAATAAAAATAATAAATCAAGTGCCTTTCAACTGCATATGGACATCCCTTAATGTGATCTTTTACATACTCAGGTCACAGCTTATAGGGTTAGTTCACCCAGAAATGCTCACTGTCATTATAAAGCTTGGAAGAGTAAGGACATTTTTAATACAACTCCGACTGTAATCATCTGAAAGAAGAAAGTCATATACGCCTAGGATGCCTTGAGGGTGAGTAAATCATGGGCTAATTTTCATTTTTGGGTGAACTAACCCTTTAAACAAAAAGACTGTGCCATGATTTTAATTTCCTATAATGAATGAATGGAGACTCAATGCATCAGCGAATGTCACTATAACATACAAATGATTTTAGCACAGCTTTTCTCAAACAGAGGAGACATCCTGCCCTCTTTGTCCCACTAACGTCCTGTCACAGGATGTGATGTGGCATCTGTGGTGGTTTGTCTTGGCAAGCCATTGCAGTGCAGGTGGAGCAAAAGATTAAAGAGTCAGATGTTACACACTCAGAACACATGAGCTTCAAAGCCACAACAAGGTCATAAATTCTTTTCTCCACCTGCTGTATGAAAGTAAATGTACTTACAAAATTGATCAAGTTCAAACCTTTGGGTTTAATATAATATAATATAATATAAGAAAAATACAGTGGGTGTTTCTTCAAGGGCATTCACGTTATGTTCCAGAGGTTTATTAGCTTTTTTAGCCAAAAAGCTTTTTTAGCTTTTTTAATTGGTAGAAAGTTCCAAATTTGGTGGGCATAATCATTAAAAGCAACTGATCTTTTTTGGTTTACATAAAAAATATTCCAGTAGAAAACCTCAATGTTATTTTAGTATCATTGAGATACTATATCTATCTATCTATATATATATATATATATATATATTATATGGGTGAATGACGTGACGCCTAAATTTTCACTCCGATTGCAGTTAAAAAATGGCTTAAATGCATAAAAATATGTCATATATGTGAAGTACCTCTCCCATGTATGAACCCAGTTTCAAAAAAGATTAGTTATTTGTCATTTTTTTGTTATTCAAAGTGTCAAAATATAACGTGGTGCAACCCTCCAGCCATAACTGCTGATCTTTGAAATTACCCTAAATTTATTCAGATTAATTTTCTGCGCTATTTTGCATGATTTCCAAAGTGTTTTGTAATCCTGTATAAAATTGCAAAGCATTTGTATTTATATTTCCATCATAATATACAAACATACTTTGTCCAATGATTTCCGTTTTATGAAATATCATGTGGTGCGACCATCAAGAAACTACTATTTTGGGACTTTTATGTTGAAATCCATTCAAAGATAGGACTTTTCATCATTTAGCAATTTGCCAATGACCCATGGAAGCATCAAGCAGGTTTGAAACTTTCTTTCAAATTTGGAAAAAAATAACCTTTTTAATGGCTGGTATGTAGTTACCACATTTGTATATCATGTGGTATGACCTCAAAAAAAACAATGAATATTAAATTATGTTTACAAGAATTGATTTCTATTATAAATTTCATAGTGACCTTTTGTGGGAAACTAGCTTGTTTTGTTCAGGTGGCCAATTCTGTGCTTGTAAATTTTGACTGAATTTTAAATATTATGTGGTGTGACCACTGCAGAGTGTTTTCCATTATTGATATATATCCCAGATTGGCAGTTTTTGTGGTTTTATATTCAGTTGATGGTTTGTATACATAACGTTTTGTTTATTTTAGATATAAAATACTTTATTTAGTATCATTTGGAATAATTTTTTATGCAGTTTGGGTCATTTCAGATGATTTATGTTTAATCTTTGTACAATATGAGAAAAAATGCAACAAAAAAAATAGAGTGGTAATTATGCATTTATTAGTAATTTATTATTTATTTATTAATAACCATTTTATGCATTTTTTATGCCACTCATTATGTTGTCATGCTGTGAAAAATACATCACGGAGCAGAGAAGACCTTGACAATGTGTCGACATACAAGACAGAGCTGGTTACTTTTAATTTGAAACAAAGTCTATATGTTGTCCTTTATTAAGAAATTCGAACAACAAATACTGTTTTGTGGCTCTTTAATGTGTCCTGACAGATCATTGTAGTGTCTCAGTTCAAGCGGCACATGAACCGATCATCTCTTCATCTTTACTAGGTATAGCACAAAATATACATGAATGAACATCAGAAGGTATCTTGTTTCAACCGTGAAAAGATGTCAATACACAAGTTCAAGTCCGCCAATGTTAATCTACTCTCCTGTCTGGTTTGTTTATCGGACAAAACGGTGTATTTGGCGTATTCAGATCACCTGTTAATTAAACTCCCGGTGAAGGAGCAATTGAGCAGCCAACTTTGAGGGCAAAGTTCAGAAATAACTGGGGCTAAAGAAATGCCTGCAGTTAATGCCATGTGCTACACTTTTCACACAGGTCTCATTTGGAGCGACCACCCATCATGTGAGCCGACCAATAATAAGAATAACTGTATTAAATTAAAAACAAAATATCTAATTTCTGTGGTTGAAATATTAATCACTGCTACACTATGCTAAGTAAATGAAAAATGTAAGTTTTTTTTTTTTTTTTTTTTAATCAGTTTTATGCAATTTACAGGAAAAATAAGTCTGCTATCTACATTTAAGAAGGCAACTCTGAAATTATAAAGCAAAAATATGAGATCATTATTTACAAATAAATGCAACTCTAAATAAATGCAAATACTTTGTTTCTAAACACTATAATTACTGAGAACATCTAAAAAAAATTTAAGCATGTTAAGGAAATGAATTAATTTCAATATAAATCATAGTCATACCATATGACAATTTGTAAGGCTATGGTGAATTTATCAAGATTAAAAAACACTAAAATCACTTAATTTTAAATTTTAATATGAATTTATGTGTGCACAACATGATTGAACAACTACAACAGATATTATTATTTTTTGTATTTTAAAATTGGTGTGTCGGAAATTCTTATACATATATATATATATATATATATATATATATATATATATATATATATATATATATATATA